>JAKSZT010053872.1:4557755-4739197 GCA_026826555.1 Tolypeutes matacus
AGGGAGAGGGAGAGGGAGAGGGGGAGGGGGAGGGGGAGGGGGAGGGAGAGGGATGTACAACATCCTGCTCTTTCTTGCTATATTTGGCTTTACATGTGTAACAATATATATGAATATAGAATACCAAAATGAATATGAATAAAGATACCAAAGAGAAAAATTGTGCTGAACTAAATGTTCCAAGCTTTTACACTGGGGCAGAGTATCTGATATCACAACTGCCCCATGTGATTCAAGAAGCATGACTGCACAAACATGTATGGTACCTTGAAATATAATATGTTAAAGAAAGAGGCTGTGTCTTCCATCAGCATGATTCTCAGGAAATCACAGTTGTTTCAAAAATACCGAGGAACGAGAAATGAAAATGAAACCAAATTTTGAGGCTGTAAATGTAGTCTCTAATACCAAAGTAGTTCTTGCCCTGCCCCAATTCTCTTTTACCACTCTTCTCTTACTTCCACCACAATAAAAAAGAAAAAAAAAAGGAAAAACATGGTCTCCTGCAAATTAAAAAATGTATCGGTGTTAGTTATTAAGGACAGATTAAGAAATAAAGATGTTCTATAAAAGTGTTAATGCTAGGTTCTCCAAAAGGGGGCAGGAAGTAGAGCACTGGCTTATGGGATGAAGAATTAATTCAAAGTTTGAATTTTCCAATAGTTTAGTTTCTCACTTATAAAGGCTCAGTGCCTAAAATAAAAAAGATAAGAAGTATAAACACTTATGGCAAAATATAAGTGCTATTGAAAAAATAAGGTGATAACTATCTTCTACTTGCTTAGCTATGCTAGGAAATGTGAGATAAAGATTGTCTTCCACACTATGAACACAACAGTCTACATGGAGATCCATAAATGTGTCTGGTAACTAGATGCACAAGGGGTGGTACACAGGATCCTGGAGGTCACAGGACGCTGGATTCTGGCACCTATTTTGTTTACAGTAGCAATCCCCAAATACCCTATACCATAGTATATAAGTAACATAAAGCTCCCCCCTTCTTAGTGTTGATCCATTGTTGAACCCTAAATTAGCCTACCCATAGGCCTTCATGGCAACCAGAGTAACGTAGAAAAGAAAAGTTTCCCACTGTCTCCTAAGTGTCTTATCTGAAAAGCACACAACCTCCCCTCCTTTGAACAATCCTGCAAGGACATCTCAACCTTGCAGCTGTGCCCCAGGCTATCAGGGCATTCTGTGCAAACGCTAGCTAACTGCCAAAATCCGCTTCTGTTTATCCTGCTTGCTTGCAAACTGCGACAGCAACCCCCTATAAAAAGGAGCCATTTTAAAACCTGGGGGCTGCAGTTCTCTCCTGCATGAGAGGTGCTGCAGACACCCGCGGGCTTAGCTCAATAAACTTCATAAAAGTGGTTAAAGTCTGAGTGTGGTCGATCTCCTGGGTTATAACACCATCTTGACATATAAGCTCTTGATACCAAAGCTAAGCATGGCTTCTGAACTTGCTTTGAGCAAAGTGTACCAGTCACCTCTGCAGACCCTTTAGGAAATGGTGAATCAGAACCTGGATTTCTATTGAAAAAACTTTATTATATATGCCATTTAGTAGTCTTGCCTTAATGTCTACACATATCTCCAGTTACATACACTAGCGATTGGCTCAGCTTTGCTATGGAATGGTTCAGATTTTACTCATATATTATAAAAGATCAGTTCAGAAACTTCAGTGTCCCTTTATGGCAGAGCACAACTTTCAGTGTTCTTGGCCTATACAAGTGATTTTCTTCAGGATTACAATTTTATTTTATTTGAAGATAAACTTATGATATATCCCTATACCTGAAACATAATTCATCACTGAACTAAAGCCAATAAACTATTACTAAATCAAAAGGGAATCAAAGGGAAACTAAAGGTCTCAAAGAACACTTATTACTATCAGGCACACGGCATACCATTGAGTGCCCAGATTTAAACAAAACTTGGATGTTAGAGATCTGCTAGCATAGCATCTATGAGAAGCAGGGTATACCTGTCCACAAGGAGGACATTAAAACACGTGCTTCTCTTTTTCCACACACACACGCCTGCACATACATATACACACATATATTATATATATATATGTAAGTGTATATATGTGTGTATATGTGTGTAAGGGGGTGTGTGAGGGGAGGGAGAAAGAAAGAGGGATGTAGCGAGAGAGAAAGGGAGGAAGAGCTAGAAGGAGGAAGAGAGGGAGGTTTTGTAGTTACAATGATCACCTCTAGAGAATCTCTTATTATTTGCAGACCTTTATTTCCTGAATCTCCCCTTTCAGGCGTGGATCTCTTCCTAAATCACAAAACCCAGTGACCTCATTTTGACTCCTTCTTTGAGGAGAGAAATGAGGTATCACTGAGGATATAAAGACATTTGCTACAAATAGCTACAGCAATTCTGTTCTTCCATGTTTTTGTTTCGATCGCATGCACATGGCTACAAATTTAAATATTCTGAAAAACTGTGGCAGAATTTCAATAGAGAACAATTAGCAGCACAAAATGGAAGAAGTGAGCTCTGCATGTCCTACTCTAGAAATTACATGGTAAGAACCAGAAAAAATAATACTGGTATTCAATTAGCACATCCAGGAGACAGAAATATTTGCATTCAGCAACTGCTGGTCTGGGAACAGGTACACAAGTCAAGATATCCAACTGATCATCCCTTAAACATTTTCATTTAGTCCACTTTGACGATCAGAGCATAGGAGAGCTTTTAATACTCCTTTTATGGGTTATCTTACTGTATCTCCTAATACTGCATATAAGGATTGGGCAAGGAGAATTTGAAAGATCTTTCTCCAGACACTTTTGCTTTTAAATGTTTGTGGGTACCTAACCTTATTTCCTTGGCTTTTTTGTTTTTAACGTGAGACTGTTTTTCATTAGGCAGTTCTGCTAATCTTATAATATGACACAAACCATAATTTTACTTGGTAGGGTTTGAGATGCTCATCTAGATAAATATGGTTCTCTAGAGATGAGGTCAGTATTTGAACATCTACATATGGCTGTTTTATTTTGAGGCATTTCTGCAGTTCCCATATGGTCAATGGTAATCTGTGAAGGGAGTCAGGATGTGTCTATTTAAAATACTGACTGAAATTTGAGTTTCTACTTAGAAAAATGCTCTGATCCACAGCTACTTTTTTTGAATGCTAAAATTTATTTTGTCTTTAAAAACTGCAATCTGGTTTATTGAAGTTAAGTTGCTATCAAAGTAAATGAGATTGATGTAGACTTAGGATGTTAAATTTAAGCCCGGTGAGAACTACAAAGAAAATATTGGGAGAACATGCAAGCTCACAGGGACAAAAATTAGAGTACAATAGGTCGTCAGGGGTGGGAGGTGGACCGAGAAAATGGGGAGTTAACGTATAATGGGTGTAGAGTTTCTGTATGGGGAAGCGGGAGAGTTTTTGAAATGGAAGGTAGTGAGGTTACCACAATATTGTAAATGATTAATCCCACACAATTCAATCCACATCCAGGACATTATACGGATACATTAAAAAAATTGGAATACAGACTGCTATATAGCTTTATATCAATGTTAAATTTCATGAACTTGATAACTGTATTTAAGGTGGTTGCAAAAGTGAAATGTCCTTATTCTTCAGAACTAAACATTACAGTATTATGTGCTCAAGGAATAGGATGCATACAACCTACTCTCAAGTGTTCATAAAACGGATAAATACAAAGAGAGAATGATATAGTAAATGTGGTAAAATGTTAAAATTGGTGGCTCTGGGTATCTGGGGGTGTAGGAGAATGTTGGGAGTTCTCTTTCTGGGGTTTGCATTATTTTTTAACTTTCCTACAAGTTTGAAAGTATTTCAAAACTAAAAGTTAAAAAAAAAATTGCAATCTGACCATTACATTGCAAAATTCAATAATAAAACTTCTTTCTCTATATATATTTGTATTCATTAAATTTCAGTTATGCATACATAAAAAGCATACCATTGTATTCATTATCAGACATTTAGACATGATCCTTATCTTGCTAGTCAACTTGTTCATAACTTATTTAGACTACATTCTAGTATGGGTCTTGCTCATTTGAATGCATAATTTACAAGTGTTAAAGTAATAAAGCAATATATAGCTGAATGCCTCACAGGGAAGTTCTAGAACATCCTGAGCTCTGAGGTCCCTTAAAACACCAAGATTCTATGACTCTGTTGAATGAAACTATTTTAGCAACATTTATGTTAAAAATATTTGGTTCCTCATATGAAATATAGCCATGATGTAACTGTTATGTAGGAGTATAAACAAATGTTCTATTTGAGTTGGGTATTTAGCTATCATAAATTATTCCCATTCATTATTCAAGTTACTATAAATGTTTTAGGGAAATAAAGAACCGTTTTTCTAGCACTTTTCTAAAAAGTACTATTCATAAATATTCTATTTAGTCTATTGGCATGAAGTCCTTTCAGCTTATTGTTATATACCCATTTAGTCTTATAATGAAGGAATGGAGGGAGAAGAGAAAAATACATCTCTATGGGAACTGAATGTTTGTAAAGCAAAAGGAAACCTAAAACATTCCCAATAAAACAAAAAACAAACACATTTAAAACCAAAAAATGGCACCTACATAAGCTCAAAAATGTCCGTTCTGAAGATTGCATTTTCAGTTAGAGTCATGACTTCAATAGATTGCCTACCCACATATAACTTCACTTCACAAATTACCTCAAATCTTGAGTCACTTCAGAAGCAATGTGGTGGGAATTCATGTAAATTGCACACCCCCTCCAATTAATACGCTTGTCAAATGTCCTCAGATCATCCCTTGGTTTCTGTTCTGGCTTTGTGATCAGTTATAAAATTAACAGGCAATCATAACGTCACTCCCTTCCTTCAATGTTTCTCTAGAACACATCATCTACTTCCATGCCTCTGTGCTTGATTCTAAATTCTCAGGCTCATGGAATACCTACACCAGTCCCAAACCTTCTCCTCGCAAATCATACCCATTTCTTAAAGCCCAGCTCACATGAGGTCTTCACTAATCTGGCTCAAAGCCGGAATGTTTTACTTGCTCCTACTTTTTATGCTCCTCTTTTATTACCCATATTTAATAGCACTTAAGAGTACAATGACTATTTTTATATATCTCCTTATCTACTACCAAGTGTTTAAGGCCCTCAACAGCTGGGACCGTGTCTCGTTAATTTGTCTGTTCCTTCCTTGTGACTTACTGTAGGTGCTCAATGAATGATTTTTGAACAGAACTAAAAGACAATTTGGTTTATTTAAAATACTCTCATTAAATGATTTTCATCCAATAAAAATCAATTTCTTTTAAAGTATAACAATAAAAAATAATTTGAAATGTTGCCGTCTTTGTCAAAAGGCACACGAAATGTCTTAACTCCTAAACTATTTCCACTATTGCAGAATTGGCTTGGGTCATGACAGCATCTTGGGGTGGATGAAGGGCCCTGTGGTACAGCTTCCTTATGGCTGGGCATAAACACACAGTGTGGTTCCTCTCATTACCTGCTGACCCTCTATATGCCAATCAGTATAATCTATATTAGGGGTCTGGAACAACATACATCCCTATAGAGAAAATCAACTTTTCCGAGAGTTAAAAATGTTGTTTCTGTGTAAAAATTGACCATGGTGCCTTACTTCTCGGGAAATCATCAGGTATAATACTCTGCTTTCGGAGTTGATAGTGAAAAACTGAAGCTAAGGAGTAGGTTCTTCACTGCTAAACAGTCCTCTATAAGAATCAAGTGGCAGGAACACAAGAATAGCATTTATGGACAAAAGCAGGCAGCAGACATCGCCCAGAAAGCTCTTCTGTTTTTGCTACCCAAGAATGCAGTTTATGCAGGTGCTGGCTAATTAATGTGACTTATATATTATACTGGACTTACTGATGACCTCTGTTCTTATTTGACTGAGCAAACAGAAACAATTAGAAAACAACTAACTTCAGGGACAGATGTGCCGCAAATGGTTGGGCGTCCATTTCCCATATGGAGGGACCTGAGTTGGATCTCCTGGTAAAAGAAAGAAAAATATAGAAGGTGCACAGGCGCATCATCAGGCCCCGCGAGCGGGTGAGCCCCCAAACCCTGTGAGTGGGTGAGCCCCCAGGCTCCACTGAACCACGCAGCAAGATGATGATGTAACAGGAGAGAGACGCAGGGGAAAGCCAAGACGAGACGTGCCGAAAAACCAGGAACTGAGGTGGCGTGGGTGGCAGAACGCCCCTCTCCCATATCGAAGGTTCCCAGGATCAAATCCCGGTGAAGACAGGTAGAGAAGGATGAGAAGAGAGGGCAGGAAACAGACACAGAATTGCCTAATGAATGGACACAAAACAGCAGAAATGGGGGGAAGGGGAGTTAAAATGGATTTTAAAAAATGTAAATAAATCGTAAAAAAAAAAAACCAACTAACTCGTCCTCCCACTATCAATCTAGAATCTCCCTGTATCTTCATCCATATACCCTACCACTCCCCTATTACAAGGCTACGTCTCCTGACCTAGATGCCACCCCTTTGAGACTGTAGAAGAACAACTGTTCCTGTAATAATTATCCATTCCCCCACCCCAAATCAGTTTCCACTATCTACAGGATCTTTTCCTTAAGTATATAGTCTTGCTGTAATATCTTCCATGGTAAAATAAAAATGAAAAATCAAAAAAATTTTAAGCTTACATCACTCTTGAGTTAGCACCTCATTTCTCTGTCCTAGTTTAGAAAAAAATCTCCTTGAAATAGTCATCTGTCCTTATATCTCCACTTTCTTGCCTCCTGTTCTTTTATCAACTCCACTCTAAGCAGGCCTTCATCCCTACCAGCCTATTGAAATTATTCTTATAAAAGTTTCCAGCGACTTCCACCTTGCAAATTAATAGTCAAATCTGTCTTAACCTTACAAACTTATCAGTAATATTGGAAGCAGTTACTCTCTCCTTCCTCCCATGAAACACTTTCTTCACTGGCTTCTAAAACACTATTTCCCCCTGGTTTTACTCCTACATTGCTGGATGCCTCTTCTACATCTCCTTTGCTGTATCCAACTCCTCTTCATGACCTCGACACCTTGGGATGCCCTAGCACCCAAACCTCTTCTCTACTCCCTATATAAACCTTCCCACAGGATCTCCTCCAATCCCGTTACTCCCAAATTAATTTTGCCATGCCAATCTCTCCTCTGAACTCAGACTCAAGTACCTAACTTCTTACTCCACATCTGCATTTGAATGTATAATCAAGATCTCAAAATTTAACTGCCCAAAACAGAACTCTTCATTCCCTGGCAATTTACTTCCTCAGCATTCCTCTCTTTTCACCAAATAAAGCCCCTATTCACCCAGCTGCTGCTTAGGCAACTAGAGTTATCTTTCTCTCACACCTATCAGTTTTGCCTTCAAAATATATCAAAATCTATCTACTTAGCCTGCTTTTTCTTCATAACACTTATGACTATCAGAAGTCAGATGTTTTCATTTCCTAGGCTGCTCAAGGAAAATGCCATGCAAAGGAATAACATAACAATGGGGTTTTAATGGCTCATGGTTTCGAGACCAGGAAAAAGTCCAAATCAAGGCAACATCCAGATGATGCTTTCTTCCTGAAGACTGATGTTCTGGGGCTGGCTGCCTCTGTCACATGGCAATGCACATGGAAGCCTCCTGGCCTCTCCCTTCACTTCCAAGTTCCCTTTATGTCCAGCTTCTGGCTGTTCCTTCTGTGGCTTTCTCTCCTCTGTCTGAGTTTTATTCCACTTATAAAGGACTCCAGTAGTAGGAGTAAGCATGGCCACATGTTAACTGAAGTCACCGCATCAAAAGGTCGTACTTACAATGGGTTCACATCCACAGGAATGGGCTAAGTTTAAGAACATGTTTTTGTGGGGTGCCTAGCTCCAAACCACCACATCAGATTATATATTTATTTGCTTTCTTGTGTATTGTCTGTCTCCTTCACTAAATTCTAATTTCCTGAGATTGGAGGCTTTGATTCTAATTTCTATCCCTAGACTGTCAGTGCCTTGAACATAGCAAGTACTCAGTTTGTTGAGAGAATTTTTGCACTCCAGACACTAAAACTTCTTTTGGATTCACAGCACATTTTCATACCATTCTCTCTGTTCTTTTCCAGGATCAGAGACAGTAGAAAAAGCATGTGCTCTGGCTTAAGATATTGCTGTTTTTCTTATAAGAATTCTCTCATACCACCGCCACCACCTCCAGTAGCAGCTTTATCATCATCATCGTCATCAACAGTGTTTATTCAGCACTTACTATATTCCATGAACCACATTAACTCCTTTACACACATCATTTAATTCTCAAATATACTGGGCAAGTGTAATCATTTCCATTTTACAGATAAAGCTGATAGAGATCACAGAATTGCTAACCGGTATAGCTAGAACTTAAGATGCAGATCTAACTCCAAAGACCTTCCTCATACAGAATATTCTCCTGCAATCTCAGCTCAACAGCTTGTCCAACGTCTCCCAAATGGTTATCAACGGCACAAAGGAGGGGACTCAAGGCCACATCTGACCTCAAGTCCAAGATCTTACTACAGGGCACATTATCAGTTTCCTCATCTCTGAAACGGGGTGATGACACAAACTGTGATGTCCCCACTGCCTAGTTATGGAACAGATTCAACAAGGGACAGCTCCCTTTTCTGACCCCCTCACACTTAATATGTACTGGACTACATTTTTTAAAGCATCACATCATTTATAAAAATTTTCTTTAGTTCTTATATTATCTCCCAGTGTTTCTGAAGTGCTTCTTCTTTGAAAATCTAAATGTAAATACTACAAAATTATTGTTTAAGATGTGTTCAGACTTATTAAGATATCATATTATATAGTAACTTTTACAATTTGAGAAACCTAGCATGGACCAAAGATGAATACTACTAAAATCAGTGCTTGTAAACTGAGACGTTTTATGCTATTAATTTTGATAAATAATTCCCCTATTCCCTTTAGAATATATTTATACTATAAATGTTTTTGCAACCTTTTAACATAATTTTTCACTGATAATTTTGAAGCAAAATTCATTTTTACTGCCAAATAGTTCCTAAATTTTGAATTAATCAAGTCTTAATGCTCAGGTACTTTTTATGTGTTACAGCTAAACTATCCGTTTTAGTCTACCACTCAGGAATCTTAAAAGCTCATGTTAGCATCAAAAAAGCATGTATTTCTTCTCTCCAAGACTATACATTCATTTTACATTTCCTTTCATTTTCCTTTCATTTCAAATGCTTGCTATGCCTTGGAAGGGCTGAACGGCTACTGACTACAGTGATACTTTTTACAAATGTCTCCAGTTTAGGTAGGTAGACATGTAACAGACAGATTGGGGGACGAAGAGGTCAATTTTACTTAGGAAAACTGTATACTTTCTGTTAAATAGTAATTTTTAAAAATTGAGGGAGGGAAAGAAAATCATCCCCCTCCACCTGGCATACACTTTATTTTCTTAATTTGCTATGGAATAGAACGAAAAATTATGCATAAGGAGGGGAATGAGAATTTTTTTCCATTTCCTAATAGTAAACCGACAAAGTAATCTGAACTATATACATCCTTTTAAGACAACCCATTTGCACTCAGAATTCCCATACCAAAAATGTGTCCATGTAATACAGATTTTTTCAAGTGATTACTTTGGATAATGCCCACATTTTTACTATAATCATGTTACAAAAAGGCAGTGGACATTTTCTAAATTTCTCCATGGCAAGTGCCATTAATTTTAATTGCAGTTCCGAATTCCCAGCTTATCCTTTGCAGATAAAACAGTTTAGAGATTGTAGCCAAATGTAAGATTTCCCAGGAGGAATCTGAAAATAAAGTATAAGTATTCAAGTAAGCCACCTGTCTGGATGAAGATGTATTTATTTGATCAGAATAACTTTCCAAATTTCACAACCCAGGCACAGAATAGATGTAACTCTTCAGTGCAACCATTTTTATTTCACTTCCTATTAATATGCATCACAAACGGATGGACAATTCTCCAGAGCCAAAGGACATAAATGTTCAATAATGCAAATATGCTTATCAATCTTGAGCTGTAAATAAATGTCAGTCACATTTTTAAATGTCAACAGTGTAAATAGTTATATGTACTAACAGGAGTCTAGGAGTTCTCCATTCTAAGTTAAGTGTCCAAATATAATCACACATACATGAAACAATGGCAAAACCATTCAGAAATGTGACTCTCAGAGGATGCACTATTGTCATAGTATATCTCCCTTCCTCAGGAATTATCTTCTTGTACTCTAATTGGGCTGAAAACAGACTTTAAAATAGCTGTTCCCTTAAATCACCACCCCAGGTACCTATTTTGATTGCCCCATATACAACATCCAAAATGAGTGCGAGCAGGCAAGTTACTTAACCTCTCCACGTGCCACGGCCTCTCTTACCATCACCTCCAGGATGCTACTAAGTTGTAGACTCAAAATAAAATTATGTGCCAAATGCACACTATGGACCATGGTTAGCGGTAATAGTCTAATGATATTATATCATAATATGTAAAAAATATTCCACTGTGTGGTGTGTTGATAGAGGGCTGTTGTATGGGAATTCTGCACATGTGCATGATTGTTTTGTTAAGTTTACAGCTTCTGTAATAAAAACATATTTTAAAAAAATAATAATAGGGTGGGTTGGGGGGAAAACACACTCAATGTAAGATATAGACTATAGTTAGTAGTAAGATTTTGACAATATTCTTTCATAATTTGTAACAACGCAAGGTGTTGGCGGTGGGTTGATTTATGGGACCCCTGTATGATGTTATACATGTTTGCTTTGTAAGGTCATAACTTTACCACATACTTATCGTTTACATATGTTCATGTATAAATGATATAAAAATAACAATAATAAGGTGGGTGGGGGAAAAAATACACCAAATGTAAGATACTTTGGTTAGCAGTGATATTTTGAGGATGCTCTTAAATCACTAGTTAAAAATGTTTCACAACAAAGCAAAGTATTGGCGGTAGGGTGAGGTATGAGAGCCCTGCGTGATGTTATGTATGTTTGTATTTTATGTAAGTTCACAACTATTACTAAGCACTTATTGTTCATGTATGTTTATGTATGAGTGATATACTTCAATAAATTTTTTAAAAATTAGACATGGTTCTTGCCCTCAAGAAACTTACAGTGGAGGTGACATTATCACAGTAGACAGGATAAGTGCCAAAAGGGCTGAATTAATTGCTTGAGAGTTGAGAGCAGAAGTGTATTCTAGCTGAAGTAGAACATACATGCATACATTTATAACTTCTATGATTCATTTTAGGCTAAAATCATTATTACCTTTTCCTAAGTTTTATTTCTGATATTTCATATTTATAACAATGTTTTTATTGTTAATCAGAAATATATCATTGGAGTGTGGGGGCAACAAATTGATTCCCCCTATCAAATATTTTCTTTAAGACATTTTCATTATATCCTTTATACCAACCAATACTAAAACTTCCTTATTTCTAGACACTGGCATCTCTTGAAGATTTCTTGCCTTTACCATTAGCTAGAAAATGAAATCTATCTCTACAACAACTTAAGTATGTTCGTTGGCTTTCACCTAACCCTACCACTGCCATCGCATTTAATACACAAACATGTTATCTTAAAGATTAAATAAAAACAAATTAGAAAGAAAAGGATGAAAACAACATGTGGCACTTTGAGATTATTTATGAATTCCAAAAAGAAACATTGATTATGTTTGTAAACTGGTCTGTTTCCTCTGGGCATGGCAACCCTTTGATTCTATTAGATTCAGCTGAGATGTCTTTGATTAAATTATGTTAAGATTAGGGCTTTGAGTAGACCATGTCATTAAGGCCTGCAGCGTTGATTCCCCACCCCCTTGTCCCAGCCCCCTTGGTGGGCTATATAACAGGATAATCAATCAAGAAGGTGAGAGAAGTAGATACACAGAGAAAATACACAGAGGATCCTGAGGCCCTGGGAAGAAAGATAAGCCTGATAGTTTACAGCTGACCTTGTAAAGAGAACAGAGCAGGTGAGCCCATAAAGAAAATGAGCCCCAGGAAGAGAGATGAGCCTTATGCCAGCCTACAGCTGAGATCGGAAGAAGCTGGGACCATAGAGCTTTAAGAGAAAAGAGGAAGACTGAACCCTCGAAGACATCACCCGCCATCTTGCTTCAACAAATGGCAACAGACTTTGGGTAAGGAAGTAACCTTGAGTTGGAGTCTTTAGGCCTTGTGACTGTAAGCTTCTACCCCAAATAAATTCCCTTTATAAAAGCCAACAGAGTTCTGGTACTTTGCAACAGAACCCCTTTGGCTGACAGCACACAACATATTTATTTTAAGCCAATTGCTTGGATTTCATAGGGTTGACATCTGTGATAAAAGCAGGGGATGAAGGGAAGTGGATGTGGCTTAAGTGACTGAGCTCCCGCTTACCACATGGGAGGTCCTTGGTTTGGTTCCTGTGCCTCCTAAAGAAGACGAGCAAGACAGCGAACTGACACAACGGTCTGGTGTGGCGAGCTGATGCAACAAGATGATGCAACAAGGAGGAATACAGAATGAGAGACACAACAAAGCAGGGAGTGGAATTGGCTCAAGTGATTAGGCACCTCCCTCCCATATGGGAGGTCCTGGGTTCGGTTCCCGGTACCTCCTAAAAGGAAGACAAGCATACAATAAACAGATAGCAAGCACAAACAATGAGGGGGTGGGGATAAATAAATAAAATAAATTAAAAAAAAAAAAAAAAAAAAAGCAGGGGATGAAGGTATTGGAGACAGGAAGGTTGGCTTAAGCTAATATTTAATCAATTTCTACTAGATTCAAGCTCTGTGTAAATTAATCTGCACTACTCCCTAAGAGGTCTGTATTATTATTCCCATATGGCATATTTGAGAACAAAGGCTCAGAGAGATTAAGTAACTTTGCAAAGATCATAGAGCCAGTAAGTCATAAGATCAATGCTTATGTGATTTCAAAGTCCCAAAAGTCCCTGATCTTTCCACATATCAAACTGTCTCTGACTTTTTTCGGACATTGCACAAAGAATAGAGCCAGATGAAGCCACATTCATGATTACACAGATAACTTTGTCACAATCTTAGTTTTCTCAGGAAGAAAAAGGGGGTAGACTGGAGTCTCTCAAAAGAGGCACAGTTTTTTGTTTTGTTTTGTTTTGTTTCTATTCTCATGACATTAAAAGTGGCTATGTAGTAATGAGGCTGATTTTCAAAGAAACACATAAGAACTAATAAACCTGTTTCCGTTGGGAGCGAGGTTATGAAATTGTTTCAATGATGTTGTTATGGCTCAACATCTTTCTGAAACTCTTCTTTTAGAATCATCTTCAAGGCTTGTGGGACACTTTTTGAATATCCTCAGGGGCCACAAATTTCCATCCTTTGCAAATTAATTTGGCTTTTGAGAATGGCAAAGTCATCCAGAGGCAAAAGTCTTCCTGATAAGATGGCTTATGTCCTCAAGTAAAAGCATTTGGGATAAAAAAGCAGATATGCCACAAATTAATGAATTATGCCAAGCTATTGCTCAACCTAGGACCTTTGCCCTGGTTTTCATCCTTTACCTGGCTAAAGATGCCTTCCTTAAATGCCTGTGGCAGTTTGAGATTATTTTATGATACCCAAAAGAGAAAGATTATGTCTGTAAACTAACCTATTCCTCTGGGTGTGATACCCTTTGGTTGCATTAATTCAGTTGAGGGGCCTTTGATTAGATTAGTTGATGAGATGGGTTTAGGGCTTTAATTTGACTACATCAGTAAGGTGTGACTCAGATTGAGTCCCCATCCCCTTGCTGGGTCTGATATAAAGGGACACTCCCTCAGACAGACTGGAAGAGAGAGCTCAGTCATTTTTGATCCTGCCATATAACAGAAAAGAGAAGACTCTAACACCTGAAGTCCCAGGTAGAAATAAGCAATTTGTTTGCCTGGTAGCTTACAGCTGAGATTGGGATGAAAGCAGAATAGCCGAGACTGATATAGGAGGCCCAGAAAGAAACAAGCCCTATGCCAGGAGAGAAAGAACTACAGGGTCACTTAAGCATGAAGCCTCAAGAGGCTGGGCCCATGGAGCTCAAAAGGAAAGGGTGATCCCAGAGGGGAAGGCAGCGACCAGCCAGAGATCAGCAGCCATCTTGATTCAACGCGTGGCAACAGACTTTGGTGAGAAAGTACCTCTTATGGTGCCTTGGGTTAGACTTTTTATGGCCTTGGAACTATAAGCTTTTACCCCAAATAAACCCCCTTTATAAAAGCCAACAGATTTCTGGTACTTTGCATCAGCAGCCCTCTGACAGACTAATAAAATGCCCCTCTCCCATCTAAATTATCCTCTTTCATAAGCGTGGTTACTTTCCTTAGAGGTTACACTACATTGTAAGTTCCAAGAGCTCAATAACCGTATAGTTTCATCAATACAATATACCTTTCATCTAGTAAGAACTGACACAATTAAACATTCAATAAATTTTTGTTGAGTAAATGAATGAAACACATTGTTTTATAACTCAAGAACTGGCTCTCAAGGCAATTCTAATAAAACTAGAAGCCAGGAGCAGATGTGACTCAAGTGGCTGAGCACCTGCTTCCCACATGGGAGGTCCTGGGTTCGGTTCCTGGTGCCTCCCAAAAACAAACACAAAAAACAAGCAAACAGAAATAACAAACTCAGGGGAGCCAATGTGGCTCAGTGGTTGAGTGCTGGTTTCCCACATATGGACCCAGGTTCAATCCCCAGCCTCAGTACCTCAAAAAAAAAAAAAGTAGAAGCCATCTGAGCAACAAATGGTAACATCACTAAATATAGTCAATTTCCCCCAAATAAGAAAACAGATCAATTCAAAACAACTTGCTTATCTGATGATGTTACATAAAAGGTAATCAATAGTCTTTTTCAGTTAATTTTTTAAGTGGCTAATGTCCTTGTTAACTAAAAATTGAGAAGATTTTACAGGGATTCAGAGATTTCTGTCAACATCTTTACAGCTTCCTTAGCAGCAAAACAATCAGCTCTGAGACAGACAGCTTTTCACATGCTCATGAACTGGCAAAGATTTGCTGTCTTATCTCTTTACAAGACAGAAGATGCAATCTATAGGAGGTCACTAACAAAATCACCAAGAAAGAAGAGTTTGACAATGATTTTTAAGCGTTTCAAAGGTGAGAATATCATAAATAGAATACCATATCTAGCAACTTGCTTATCTGACTTAGAATTAGTTTACTAACATATTTGGGGAGGGGTATATGTAAAAAACAATTATTATAAAAAATAATATATGGTTAACGTTGACAATCCGGAAAGTTTGGGAAAAACGAAAAACAAAGGAGGGACAATCTCAAAACCCACTGTCTAGAGACAATCACTGTTATTGTGGTCTTGTTTCTCTTCCCAGTGGTTTACCATCAGTTAAACACAGCTGAAGACACATTTTGTATGATCACTCATCCTGCTGTTTGTTTCTTGGTGTCAGATGGTTTGACAGAATTTCCTTAGCTTCCTTTCCCGTCTATTACTTGCATCTGCTCATTTCCTTTTTTGAAATTAACAAGTTCACCATTAATTACATTCTGCAACACATAATACCATTGCTTCCTTAATAAAAACGAATAAATTACTGGCAGGAGGTAATAAAGGTTAAGAAAAGTATTATGGAACTAAACAAAAGGATTATTAATACATGGTGTGTCTCTTCAAAGCTGCTGTTCGAAATGTCGAAAAGATAAATGAAAGGTGTGAAAATGTTCCAGAAGCTATAAGAAACAGGGTTAAGTAATGGGACACAGACAGGTTATAGACTAGAAGATTGCTTTTTAAGAAACCATAAAACGTGCTGGCACATGAAGACATACCTAAAGGAAATATTTACAAAAGGCAGTGGTGGCCATATACGTTACAGTTGACCCCCCCAAAATGTCAGACTTGAGACTGAAGTCGTTTAATTATCTTATCACAGGCAACATGATAAAAACACACAAACCAACAAACAAACCCAAACTCTTGCTGTTCCTTGTAGTAGGCTAGTTCTTTACCTCTTTTCGTTGTTCCATATCATATCCGCATGAAAAAGTCTTTCATTACATGAAAAGTGGGGCAAAGACTTTTTTTCACAGGACACACATTTTGGGGAGATATTAATCCATACCTATGGGCAACATTTTCACTGCTGCTCTACTCCAGTGAGAATTACTGATCTAGCTCATGCCTTAATTAGTGATGTGCCTTCAGATACAATGAGCCAGTACACTGCTTCTCAAACTACCCGTGAAGGACCATTTTTTAAAAAAATTTCCAATTTGTTGCAGACTGATACTTTCATTAAGTACAGTCAAATGAATTACTAGAAAAAAGTGAATGAAACAGACAAAAAATACAAGCATCTAATTGTTGTTATTAGATTCAACAGACATAACATTACTCTGTCAGAATGCTAGAGAAATTTCTCAACTTTTTACTCTCAATTTCTGTATTTAATCCAAAGCGGGCAGGCACCAGTCTCCAGGTCACCCTTTGGGTGTCAATTTCAAGGGGAATAAATTTCTGACATATCTACAGTACTTGCCAACAGGCTATAGGTCTGAGTTTGCCAGTTAAAAGAGCATATGGTTTGTTTCCTCCAGGGAATCTAGCCTGGTCTTGGTTAAAGCTGTCACTTATATCTAGATTATGACTGTGTACAGAGTTGGGCTATCCAAAGGCATGTATACCCAAGAGACTCTAGACAAGCAATTGAGAGCAAAATGTAAATAATTAGATGTGATAAAAGCTTAAGCTTTGATCATAAACTGTAAATTTAACTCTGGCTTCCCCTTTGGCTGCTTTCAAACTATAAGCCTTTGGTTGTAAGGAAAACAGCTTTTCCTGGAGAAAGCATTAAGGTTAAAACCTAGTCACACATATTCACAAAGAAAACAGAAAGCTCCAACTTCACACCCCATCCATTCATGCCATGTGCCAGACTGCCAAGAATGAAATATAGAAAGTCAAATAAGATAGTCTCTGCTCTCAAGGATCTTAATCTAGATAGACAGAAATGTCAATAACTAAAAAATAATGAAATAAGTGCTAAAATTGAAACATATATAAAGATTATAGTCTCAAATACCATCTATAAACTATTGATTCCCAAATTCCTCTCTCTAAATTTATCCTGTCTCCTGACTTGCTCACCCAACTGTCTGCTTAATTTCTTCACTTGGATGCCTAATAGGCATCTCAAACTAAATGTGTCAAAAACAAACTCCCACCTCCCCTCCCCAAATGAAAACCTGCTTCTCCCACAGTCTCTCTTACTTAATAGATACTCCATCCTTCAAGCCACTCAAGCAAAAACTGTTGAGTCTTTACTTCCTCTATTTCCCTTATACCCCATACCTCATACATTAGCAATTGCTGCCAACTGCACATTCTGCCAGTTCTCATTAACCCACAGCAGCCACTTGGCCCATGTCACCATCATCGCTTGCCTGAATTACTCCAAGAAGCTCCAAATTAAGTGACCCAATTTCACCATTGGCTCACTGAAGTCCACTTCTGAACACAGGAGCTTGATGAGCCTTTCAAAACCTAAATTGGCTGTCAGTCCTCTGCTTATAGCCCCCTACTCACCCCAGTGGCTTCTCTTCTCACTCAGAATAAAGCCTAAGTTCTTATGGTACCATCCTAGGACTTACAGAATCTGCTCTTCTGACCTTACCAGCTAAAATTCTCCGGGTCACTCTGCTTTAGCCACATGTATCTGCGTGGCTTGCTCCCTCACCCCTTTTAGTTCCAGCTTGTCTGACAGGGAAAGGGCTAAAAGTTTCACTGCTATCAACCTTTTACCACAAAATCTTCCATGTATAAGAATAAACTGTAGAGAAGACTATCATTCTTCCAGGTGAGAGAATCCCCAGGAAATAAATTAATTCCCATAACCCAGAAAAGTATAGGTTAACAATAAGAAAACTGCCACCGTTCTCAAGAAACTTTACAGATGAGAAATACTGCAAAATACATCAAGTTCCTGAATAATGTAAACATGCTCTCAGTAATCTGCTTATTGTTGCCCCTATTTTTTTCTTTTCTGCCACAAAAATTCAATCTCATTCTCCTGGAGTTCACCCCCCTCCCCCATGGGGCTATAGCTCTGATTTTAAAAAGGAAGCCAATGAGGAGAAAAAAATATTATTCAATGTCTAGGACTTCTTTCTTTTATATACAGCTCTGTTGTGGTACAGCTATTCTAATGATACCCAAGGTCATGTCTTTTGGAGTCAAATTTCTCAAATATTACCTCCTTTGACTACCTGAAATTGCTTTGCATATATGTATTATTTCTTTTTCATCTTCTTCCCATTAGAATGGAAGATCCTAACAGATCAGGGTCTTATCTGTCTTTCCTACAGCATCCTGGGGTTCAGAAGTGCCCAGGGCACCCAGAGCACCTAATAAACACTCGATAAGTGAATGCCATTCAAATAATAAAGGAATAAACGTTTTACATAAGGTGTTTGGACTTTCATTTCCAGCATCTGTTTGCACACATCATTTGTCTCTGAGTAAGAGCTCTTACACTCAACAAATCCAAAGTACAAGCAGGACTGCACCCACTTGTGCATTTCTGGCTTTCCCACATCCTGGGAATGGTGCATCAGCACACATCTGAGAGGCACAAAGTCTGGGAATGGGTGCCCTGATCATACAATGCTAGGGAAAGCAGGGCACAAGAAAGCAAGCAGAATCCTACAATCCTGTTCCAGCTACAAGTAGGGGCTCCTGCCTCACAGAAGTGACGCTGCAGGACCTTCTGTCACCCCCAAGGGCAGCTGCACTTAGGACTCTTCGCTGTATTAATATCTACACTTGATCATACCTTATGTGATCACAGTTTTAAACTTAAGCAATGCTGATGTCTCTACAATAAAAGCTTTAATAAAAGCCAAAACATGAGAGATTTTTCCATCCCCAAACTCAAACAAACACAGGCTCCAATTAATCTCAATTGTATTAAATTCACAAACATAAGCATCAAGGATGGGGCCTTTCCTATTTTTCCATTATACTCTACCTTCTGCTCCCCAAACTCAGCTGGGACAGTCCTTTCTTTACCCACAGTAGATGACCATGAAATCTTACAGCCTTCCCACTTGGCCTCAATTGGCTTCTTCAACACCTCAAAATTCATTCATTTATACATTTATTTATTTATGCATTTCACAAACAGCTATTAGCATCATCCAAAAGATTTTTTCCGCACTGATAACCTGGTTAAATAATGTTTCATTGACTATTGCCCCCACTGTTAACCCCTAGTAAGTCTCTACCAATTATTGCTGGTAGTTATTAGAAGCACCTTCAGCATTAATCCAGGTAGCTGCCAGGTGGAACTTACTCTCTCCCCTCTGGTTCAGGTCCCTCGGCTACATCAGCTGTCTTAAAAGCTTTCTGGACAAAAGGCACTACTTCACCACTGCCTCTCCCACCCACAGTGAGGACCCTCTTCCCCAACCCCACACACCAGGCAGTCCTGGGCAAGGTCACAGATGAAGCACTGGAAGGCCAGTCAAGCCAGAGAGCCGAGGAGCTCTGAGGTGGTATTTCGATGAAAACTGTGATGTCTGCTGCACTGTTTTCCCTCTCTCCTTTTATAACCAGCTTCCAGGTAACAGTGGAATACATCTTATTCAGGCCCTAAGCATAATCTAAGTCAAAGAGGAGGAAAAAGAGTGCCTGGAGAACATTTACGCTCATCAAATCAGGACACGAGAGCTAGGAGGTCTGGTAACTTTAAATTTTTCCATCAGAGACAAAAACAGAGCATCTACCCTACCTCTCACCATAGTAAGATTATAATCTTAGAATAAGGAGCAGTGTTTCCAAAGAAAGTTCAATAGGCAACCTTTAACCAACACAGGGCAAAATAAGATGGTGAGGTGTTTTTTTGTTTTCGTGTCTGTTTATGTTTTTCAGTTGTCTGAATGGGAGACCATGGTATCACCTAACTGTATGTGTGTTTATGAGGTAAGATTTGCTGATCTATTTGAGCAGGGAGTAAAGAGAAATGGAAGTAATAGCAACAGGAGTGGGAGGTGGGGAATGGGAGAGGGTGGGGGGTAGGATCAAGCAAAGCATCTGGCAGACCAAAGACGCCACTTGGAGCCTCTCTGAGATGGAGGAGAAAGCTTTATCTCAGATATGAAACTGAAATTTTAAGCTGGATGAACTGATAAAACATGGAAAACAGAATTTGTAGACTCTCCTATCTGTGAGGAAAAGTAGTTCTACAGAGTTCTATATTTGGGGGAAGTGACAAAGAAAATTAAAATCCTTTCATGTTTGAACCTCATGAAGTTAAAACTATATAATGAACAAGATGTAAGAGTAAATAAAATAGTTTTTTTAAAAGTACAAATTCATAGTTTCTATTTTAAAATGGTGTTAAAACTGAAAATGTAAAATTACTCTCAATTTCTCTTCTTTATATGGGGTGGGTTTTTTTTCCTTAAACAAAATGTAATTTTACATTTAGCTCATAAACCATTTTTCAATTTGCAAACCTAAATGTTTAAAATTCATAATGTGTGCAAAAACTATATATACATACATGTGTGTAATATATTTAAAGTACATTGCCATCCTTTCCTTTAAGAAAAAAAAACTGAAGATGCATCTTATTTTACTATTGCGAGTAACAACTAAGGAATCTAAAAGGGATAACCTTATGATAATTAAGATCTTAATTCTCAAATATAAAACAGAATTTATTTCATCTCCTTATCCCAGTAAACATCATTCAACATAAACATAAAGAGCAATGACTACTAAAAAATATTACTTGATGAAAACTTGAGATAATTTTATTTTGATGTTTTAGCATCATGAGTTTTTCATGATAATCTTTTATGATTATCCTTTTTAGAACCTAATAAACATAAAAGGCAAGCTCTTAGTAGATACGGTGAGGAGAAACAATGCAATCTGGGTACTGTTTCTCAGATGCTGTTAGAGAAATGCAGAGCAATCCCCGATGGCTTTACTTTGCAACCTCCACGTGTGAGTCAGTTGCTAGGAAACATGAAAGAGGGATTTAGTATCAGGTCTGGGGAACAATGAGCTAGCTAATAGTTATCTGAATACTAACACATAACCTTGGTGAAATAAACTGCTGTCTACCTTAGGAAGCCCAAGAGTATGTGCATTTTTCCCCCTAAGAAACAGGTTTTGATGTAGCCAAGTCCGATCCTTTAACCATTTTAAGCAGATTCTATTACCCACAGAAAAGAGAAATAACAACTACAGACATCTTAAAACCCTTTGAGACAGAAGTTTTACCCAGTCTGCTATAAACTTACAGATAATAAAAATTAATCTTCTCACTGATTCAAGCTAGATTTGATATCACTGCACACACCCACACAAACAGAAAAGAAAAAAAGAAACAAAACGCACACATCACCACGAGCACAATAAAATATTTGCCACAAAATAACCATAAGAGAAAAAGGGGGGGACCAGAAATAACTTAAGTGAAATCACATGCACACATAGATGCACATGCCCACACATACACACACACACACATAAAATGCATTCTCAATCCTTGGACTTCTGGTCTACCAGAATATAATCAACAGAAAAAGTGCTCTGGATGGAGCATTGGGAAACATGGGATACACTCAATTTCTGTGTGACTCGGAGAAAGCATCTTAACTTCTCTAAGAATCATTTCTTATCTGAACATTAAGAGAGTAATGCTAACCTCAAGAGGTTTTTGTGAGGATTGGATGAGATGACACCTGTGAAAGAATTTTTAAATTGTACAATACCATACAAGGAAAGGTAGAATCATTATATTTATAAAATGGCTGTTTCAATGATAAGGCATACAAATGAAGTTCAAAGTTTGAAAATCAAAATTAAACGAAGTAAACAACCTTGATGGATGAGTGTTTCTCCCCTGTAATTTCATACATAAAATTAGACTACTCATTAATATTAACATCAAAACAACACTTGGTGTGAATTACTAATATGGGAATACACAATGATTTAAAACCAATGAACAAACAAAAACATACTGTAAGAATAATTTCCATTATGAATGTCCCTGAAGGAGATTTTTGAGCCATCTGCATTAATTCCTCCAGAATTTTAAAGTGGGAGAGCATACCACACTATGAAAGATGTACACATAAACATAAACGTGGGCCACCTCAAATACAGTCCTCTTTGCTTTTTTCTATGCTAAAAGTAGCTCTTCCATCACTTCTACCTTCAAGAAACTGAATTTATAATCTTTAAAAATCTGTGAACCTGAATAAATTTAATTCCAAATTGAATTTACATGGAAATTATGGGGTCCTTTTAAGACGTCTCTTGCAATTCCAGTGGCCTCCACCTGGCTTACCTGACTCACTTGGAGCACTTGGAAACGCCAAGAAATGGGGTCTGGGAGACCCCACTTCATTCAGCACTAAAAATGCTGAACTGCTCCACACACAGATTGTACTGCCCCTGCATCCAAAAACTCCAGGTCCTTTTTGAGAGGGGAAAGGATTAGGAAGGGCATGGATATGATGTTAATATGCATAAGTTATCAACACGGCTGAGGAGACAAGTCTTGGACTCACAAACTAAAAGGATAAACACTGGTAGTTCAACTGTTTTCTGAGTATTTACTGAAACTGTGCCTTCAACCAAAGTAATTGCATTGCTAAAATCCAAACTGTCAGCAAATACTGGGGAGGGGCACAAATAACAAGCCACTATGTAATAACTTTGCAAATTTTCTTTCAAAAGGCACTATAAAAAAATCATGAGAAGAAGTTCCTGAATATTTCTAAAATTGATTTGGAATAAAAGGACAGATGAAGAGACATTTTCAGGGTCTTAGTCTACATGTTCTAATCTTGTCTAAAAATTAGCATCACAGTACACTGCCTTACACAAAAAAATAATATCTTAGATTTCTACAGTTCTTAACATTCTCAAATACTTTCTTATTTGTCCCTCACAATGACTCTGTAAGATACGGAAGGGAAGAAAAGATGAGGACAAGGAAACTTGGCAAAGTTAATGATTTGCCTAAGGTCACAAACTAATAACTGAGGTTATCAAAATGAGAATGCAGGTCTTCTGACTTCTAAGTCAGCACTCTTTATTCTTGGAACTTTATGATGATCAAGGCATTACAACTACAATCTTGCAAATTTCACTTTATTTAATAGCACCACTGGGATGTAAACATCTACAAATAAAATTAGATTAGCTGAAATTCTGCACATACTCACAAAATGAATTTAGTCTGAAATTACAAAAAAAAATTCTGTCAATTTCTTCAACAAAGATAACATTTCTCAGATACCAATCATCTCAAAGAAAATTTTACAAGCAGCATTCTTTGAGAATTTACTTCACCAGGCCCATTAACTGTATAAATATAATAAAATTCCAAGCAAAGGATAATTCCCATAATGAATAACAAAAGCAAAATGGAACTCAGTAACTAGATAATGACCACTAACTAGATGACCTTATAAATCTACCACATTCATTTTCACCAGACTATAAACATTTCTGCAGCTCACAGCTGAAATTAAGGGCAATAATAGAATAATTTAACCAATGGAGAAGATTTACTGATCAGGTTAAAGACACTGGGCATATTTAACATAAAGAAAAAAGAAACTGTAATAAACCTTGTACTGAACACTTATTATGTGCTGGGCTAAGCGCTTTTCCTGTATTGTGTCATTTATTCCTCACAACTAGTCTATAAAGTGGGTACTACTTCATACCCAGTTGACAGATGAAGAGACGACAACGAGGGGAAGTAATTTCTATAGCATCGTACAGGTAAAATGTGGCAGAGCCACAATTCTAATGCAGCTGTTGGACTCCAAAGACTGTACTCTCCATCCTTGTGCTTACTATCTTGATCCCGAAAACAAGGAATGATAACTGGTCAATAAATGAGCTTAAAGGGCAGCAAAAGTAAATAAAATTTCTACATGTGTACTCTAAAATGCTGAAATTAATGAATGAAGCTATGGAATTTCCTCTAAAAAGTAAAAAAATCACCTTCATTGATTTATTCTTTAGATGCAACAAAACTGATGAGCATATAATATGAACCAGACACTCCCTAAGACCTCAAGACTCTACGAATAGGATACAATGCCTTTCCTTGAGGGGTTCAAAGTCTAGAGAGGAAGGTAAACTTGTAAATGAGAGTGTAAAAGGCTTTCTTAGAAGTGACTGCAGAGACTCATGTTACAGAAATGCTTAGCGCCTATAGGGACTCTGGTTTCTAAGGAGTAGAGAGAATGTGCCTTTAAAACTGCTTACCATTCACCTATTTTGACAGAAAATTTGCTCTTACATTGACTCTACATCTGTGTGAGTGATGGGTAAGCTGTGGACTCTGCTTAGTGTTCTGAGTGTAAAATTTCTCAGATGTGCACAAGAGGTGAATTTTTATGCAATGGATGGATTTATAGAAGTGACCAATTCCTTCCTCTTATTGAAGCCACCCTTCAGAGATTTATCAAAAAAATCTGCTTTTAAAACGTTTTATGTTTTCATTGAACTATAGAATGAAAATGAGTTCATTTTATTGATATCAATTATACCTCAATAAAGTTGATTCAAAACTTAAAAAAAAAAATAGAAGGAATTTCATAAAGCTGCTTTTCACTCTCTTTGTAATGCCAGTGACATAATAACTCTCCCTGCAAAGCAGTGACAACATGATGTTTGGTCCTTGAGAAAAGGCAAATCTATGATGGGCTAAAATTGCATGGACCAAACACATGGCTTTCTGATAGTCAGGCTAGATCCAAGGATAAAATGTATGCTATTTAAAAATGAAAGAGAGTGAATTTTATATCAATAAAAATATATTAATATGTGAATTATATCTCAATAAAATATATTAAAAAACAATAAATTGTACATCCCTTAAAGCTCCATGATTATGTCTTATACAAAATATTAATTTTTGAAACTGAGCTTTAAGTATAACATGAAAGCAGAGAATTCAAGTTATATTATTTTTTAAAGAAACTGTTGAGGAAAACACCTAGTACATCATAATGTCTTCTCCATAAGAACTAAAGGGGCCAATGGGGTGAATGTGATCTCAGGATTCAATACCTGGAAAAGTTGCCCTCCTCCCCCAAAAACAGGTTAACTTTTATCAGGTGGGCATTACAGATCTAATAACTGATCATGTTTCTTCACTGGCTGTTAGCATTGCTCATACAGCGCCGTTTATATCTACCTTATTACAAAAAAAAAAAAAAAAAAAAAGAATTTAAAGAGGTTTTTAGAAATACACGAAGGAAATAAAAATAATACAAACAATAAAAACATCAGTTAGAAAAAAACAAAAAATATAAGTAAAAGACCCTGGTTCTTGCTTAAGTTCTATTGCTAAATGATGACTCAAAAGGTTAGCAATACTTATAGATGAAACATGAAACTGATAAGTGCTTATAAAAGGATTCCATAAGGTTGTAGAGAAGATCTTAAGAGAACATTATACTTGTGCCTCCCACTAATACCCATGGAAGAATATTATGTCCTTTCATGCAGAATATCTATTTGTATTGTAATCACATATTAAATATTATGTTACTCCAAGATGATTCCCTTTCCAAAGGTCCAACTAATACTCTTACCCCCAAGGAACTTGGAACAAAATCAGGCATGCTCAAAGTCATGGGAGATGTTTCCTTTTGACCTTTAGATTGCATAGCTATAAGACTACACCCCTTCTGGCCAGACTATGTCCTCTGGTCTCCCCGTCCATATGTTGAAGGTGTCATCTTTCTTGACATGAGCCTGAGGCACTGATGCCATTCCTTTAGTTATAACCATGACTTTTCCACCAGAAGGAAAAACTATATCCATAGAATCAGTCATGGTGGATGTGTTGGCCATAAAAGTGTAGCTGTCAACATGGTACCAAAGAAGACAAAAGGACCTTTCAGGACACCAAGACCTTCTACAACATACTCATTGAAGACATGCCCTCAACGTGGCTAGCTTCACTCAGGGGGAACACTGGTCCTAGCCAGGGTTTAATTCTGGGAATGAGGAAGAGCTGGAGCAGGTACGGGAAGGAACAGGGAACCCAGACATCATAAATACCTTTGTCTTTTTTTTAGGTGGTACTAGGGATTGGACCCAGGACCTTGTACATGGGAAGCAGGCGCTCAACCACTGAGCTACATCTGCTCCCCAATGGGACTTGATTTTTTCACTTATTTGTTTGTTTTGTTTTTAGGAGGTACTGGGGGTCAATCCTGGGACCTTGAGCTACATCTGTTCCCCAACCTTTGTCATTTTTTATTTCCTTTTCTTAGCGAATGATGTCACTTTTTGAGGCCATATACATATATATATATATGTATGTATGTATATATATGGAACACTCATCTGACCCAAAAGTATGTTTAATGTCCATGATAGGTTAGTAACCTATCATTACATTAAGCTGAACCAGGGCTTTTACTGGGAATATAGATATGACATGTACACTTGCTAATGATACTCAACAATTTTACATTCTCCTATTTTGAGACTATAGCTATAAAGTTCATATTTTATATAGACTTTAAATTCCATAAGTACTGTATTATATAGATGGAAATAAGTTATTTCCAAGGTTATTTATTGTACAATCTGATCCTTAAGTTTTTCTGAAAACAAAAAGCAAACAAAAACAAGAATACAGGAAAAAGAAAAAGCAGTTACTAGATAATTCAAACTACCTAGATTGAAATCATTTTGTTCACTTTCACATAGAATCTAATCAGTCATTCATCTTCAGTTCATGCTACTTCATCAATATGGAACTCCAATCCTTTTAAGAGGGAAAGAAACCGATTTGAACAGATTGAACACAAACACCTTCAACAGGAAACAACATATGGGATATGTGCTCTACTCCATTTAACTAACCAACACTCACAAATATTCATTTCATACCACATAAGAAATAAGTTTGTGGGATAGAGTCTCCCTTTTAAATTTATGTTCTGAGTTGGATTACTTGAAATTGTCATTGAGCCTAAGCAGTTGAGACTTTTATGAGGTACCCAACTTTACAAATCATAATAGCTGTTAATCTTGAGTGACACCATCGAAAGCAAACGTGTTAGCAATTTCACGAGTAAAACTTCTGGAATCATTTTCTGAAATCACTGCTAAACAAAGAAAGTTAGAAATTTTCTATTCCTTCTAACAACAAGTATTACTGTTTCATTTTGTTATTTGTTTACCTCCCTTTACTCTAAAAAAAGATTTAAGGTAATTAACACATTTGTGACTTACAAATCATATTAAATATTTCACTATTCTACCACTTTATATATGAGAGCATTTTCGGTAGAGTGGACCTTACATTTTAAAAAGCTTTTAATATTCTTGATATTAGTTCAAAGAATGCTAAATTCTGACGGTTTTTAATGCGTTTTATTATCAGTGTCAATGGCAGTTCTAAATAACACTTTATTAAAATGCTATCTACTTATTCACCAACAGTAACCCATTAGCATCATAAAAGGGGCATTATTAATGAACTACAATTCCCAGAGGACACTGTTTCAGACTCTTCTGCTGTCAAAAACACAATGAACTCTATCTAGAAAAACACTCCAGAAGATTGTGCTTCACAAGGAAAAATTTCATGTTATGATAACACAAATCACCAGCAACGTATCAGATGAAAAGGTTCTGTTAGGTAAATATTGGGGTTAGAAATATTTCTATCATATATGGCTCATTATTGTCTAGAGGGGGAGAAGGGAGAGATAGAGGCACAGAGAGGGACAATGAGCCCGTGACTGAGCCCTCTGTTTTCTGAGTGTCCCTTTCCCATTTACAAATCACAGACATAAATTATCGTCCATTAGTTCATATTATGAATATCCATAGTTTACACTGTAGATTGGAATATCATATGATATATATTTTTTTGCTCTGCTGAGTTCCAGTGTAGAGGAATGACTTTCTTCTCTGTTAAATAACTGTGTGGGTTTGTAAATGTTCAAATATAGTGTATTACCATGGGGTTGTTTGTTCCAACTTATTTTGAAACATGCAGATTTTGGAAAACAGCCAATTTTGTAGGGTACTTTAAATTTTATTCTTGATAAATACAGCCTTCACAAACCAGGAATTAGACAGACATTGGTCTGAGAAATTGTAGAATGAATGAATTAATTCTAATTTGTATAAAGTCAGGTGGCCAATTTGGAAGAAAAAACATACGCATTATGGGCATCCCAGAAGGAGAAGAGAAGGGAAAGGGAACAGAAGGAGTGTTGAAGGAAATGATGGCTAAAAACTTCCCAACTCTATTGAGAGAGATGGATGTGCAGATCCAGGAAGCACAGCGCACCCCAAATAGTATAAATCCCAACAGGCCAACTCCAAGACATATACTTGTCAAATTGTCCAATGCTCAAGACAAAGAGAAAATACTCAAGGCAGCAAGAGAAAAGAGAACCATCACATACAAGGGAAGCACAATAAGATTAAATGCTGATTTATCAGCTGAAACCATGGAAGCAAGAAGACAGTGGTATGACATAGTCAAAATACTAAAAGAAAAAAACTTCCAGCCACGAATTCTCTATCCAGCAAAATTGGCATTCAAAAATGATGGAGAGTTCAAAATATTCACAGATAAACAGAAATTAAGAGAGTATGTCAAGAAGAAACCAGCACTTCAAGAAATACTAAAGGAATCTCTACAAGTTGAAAGGAAAAAACAAGGGAGAGAGAGTTGGAGAGTTTAAAAACAACTGAAAAGACACAAAGAGAAACAAAACAACATATGACATACATTATCCCCCAAAAAAATGGCTTAAGTAAGAAATTTGTTACGAGTAATAACACTGAATGTTAATGGATTAAATTCACCAATCAAAACACGCAGATTGGCAGAATGGATAAGAAAATATGATCCATCTATATGCTGTCTACAAGAAACCCACCTTCGACCTAGGGATTCAAGGAGGCTGAAAGTGAACGGCTGGAAAACCATTTTACAAGCTAACAATAGCCAAAAAGGGGCAGGAGTAGCTATTCTAATATCAGACAAAATAGACTTTCAATGCAAAACTATTATAAGAGACAAAGATGGACACTACATATTAGTAAAAGGAGTAATCTCTCAAGAAGAGAGAACAATCATCAACATTTACGCACCTAATCGGGGTGCCTCAAAATACGTGCGGCAAACTCTGGAAAAACTAAGAGGAAAAATAAATGCCTCTACAATTATAGCAGGGGACTTCAACACACCACTATCATCATTAGACAGAACATCTGGACAGAGAATCAATAAGAAATTAAGGGACTCAACAACACATTAGAAGACCTGGACTTAATAGACATATACAGAACACTACACCCAAATACATTGGGATTTACATTCTTCTCGAGTGCACATAGAACATACTCCAAAATAGACCACATGCTAGGTCACAGAACAACACTCAATGAATTCAGAAAGACTGAGATTATACAAAGTAATTTCTCTGACCACAACGGAATGAAGTTGGTAATCACTAAGGGCCAGAGAAATATGTTAGGCACAAGGATATGGAAGTTAAATAACACACTCTTAGACAAACAGTGGGTCAAAGAGGAAATCTCAAAAGAAATCAGTACCTACCTTGAAACTAATGAAAACGACAACACAACATATCAAAACCTATGGGATGCAGCGAAAGCAGTCCTGAGAGGGAAGTTCATAGCCATAAATTCATATATAAAAAAAGAAGAAAGAGCTAAAATTGAAGACCTAACTGCACACTTGGAGGAATTGGAAAAACAACAACAAACTAAACCTAAAGGAAGTAGAAAGCAGGAAATAACAAAGATTAGAACAGAGCTAAATGAAATAGAGAATAAGAAAGCACTAGAAACAATAAACAAAACCAAAAGCTGGTTCTTCGAGAATATCAACAAAATTGACAAACCCTTAGCCAGACTAACTAACAAAGAAAAAGAGAGAACACAGGCAAATACATAAAATAAGGAATGAGCAAGATGATATCACTACTGACCCCACAGAAATAAAGAGTATCATAAGAGGATACTTTGAAAAATTATATGCCAACAAGAATGACAATTTAGAGGAAATGGACAAGTTTCTAGAAACCCACAAACAGCCGACATTGATGAAAGAAGAAATAGATGAACTCAACAGTCCAATTACAAGTAAAGAGATAGACTCAGTCATCAAAAACCTCCCAACTAAGAAGAGTCCAGGACCAGATGGCTTCACAGCTGAATTCTACCAAACATTCAGGAAAGAGCTAACACCAATTCTACTTAAGCTCTTCCAAAAAATAGAAGTAGAAGGAATATTGCCTAACTCATTCTATGATGCCAACATTACCCTAATACCAAAACCAAATAAAGATACCACAAGAAAGGAAAATTACAGACCAATTTCTCTAATGAACCTAGATGCTAAAATCCTTAACAAAATACTTGCTAATCGCATTCAACAACATATCAAAAGGATTATACATCATGACCAAGGGGGTTTCATCCCGGGTATGCAAGGATGGTTCAATATAAGAAAATCAATCAATGTAATACACCACATAAACAGATTGAAAGAAAAAAATCACATGATCATCTCTATAGATGCAGAAAAAGCATTAGACAAAATACAGCACTCTTTCCTCATAAAAACACTACAAAAGATAGGAATAGATGGAAACTTTCTGAAAATGATAAAGGGTATATATGAAAAACCCAAAGCTAACATCATTTTCAACGGTGAAATCCTAAAAGCCTTCCCTCTGAGATCGGGAACAAGACAAGGATGCCCACTATCACCACTCCTATTTAACATTGTCTTAGAAGTTCTTGCACGAGCACTGAGACAAGAAAAGGACATAAAAGGCATCCAGATTGGAAAAGAAGAAGTAAAAATTTCATTATTTGCAGATGACATGATCCTATACATAGAAAGCCCTGAGAAATCTACAACAAGGCTTCTAGAACTTATAAAGGAGTTCAGTAATGTTGCAGGCTATAAGACCAATGCTCAAAAATCAGTAGCATTTCTGTACACCAATAACGAGCAAATTGAGGAGGAAGTCAGGAAAAAAATACCATTTACAATAGTAAATAAAAGAATCAAATACCTAGGAATAAATTTAACTAAAGATGTAAAGGACTTATATACACAAAACTACACAACACTATTAAAGGAAATCAAAGAAGACTTAAATAAATGGAAAAATATTCCCTGTTCATGGATAGGAAGACTAAACATCATCAAGATGTCTATCCTACCCAAACTAATCTACAGATTTAATGCAATCCCAATAAAAGTCAACACTCTATTTTTTAAGGAACTGGAAAAACTAACCACAAAATATATTTGGAGAGGCAAGAGGCCCCGAATTGCCAAAGACATATTGAAAAAGAAAAATGAAGTTGGAGGTATCACATTACCTGATTTTAAAACATACTACAAAGCTACAGTGATCAAAACTGCGTGGTATTGGCACAAGGATAGACTACTGACCAATGGAACCGAATTGAGAGTTCTGATATAGATCCTCGCGTATACAGTCATCTGATATTTGACAAGGCCCCGAAGCCCACTCAGTTGGGAGAGAGTGGCCTCTTTAACAAGTAGTGCTTGGAGAACTGGATATCCATATCCAAGAGAATGAGAGAAGAATACCATCTCACACCTTATACAAAAATCAACTCAAGATGGACCAAAGATCTAAATATAAGAGCCAAAACCATAAAGACCTTGGAAGATAATGTAGGGAAGCATCTACAGGACCTTGTAAAAGGAAATGGTTTCATGAACTTCAGAGCCAAAGCACGAGCAGCAAGAGAAAAAAACAGATAAACGGGATCTCATCAAAATTAAAAATGTCTGCACCTCAAAGGATGTTATTAAGAAAATAAAAAGGCAGCCCACCCAATGGGAAAAAATATTCGGCAACCATGTATCTGATAGGAGCCTAATATCCTGCATATATAAAGAAATCCTACACCTTGAAAATAAAAGGACAAACAACCCATTTAAAAAATGGGCAAGTGACCTGAAAAGACACTTCTCCAAGGAAGAAATACAAATGGCTAAAAAGCACATGAAAAAATGCTCAACATCGCTTGCTATCAGGGAAATGCAAATCAAAACTACAATGAGATACCATCTTACACCCATCAGAATGGCAGCTATTAAAAAAAACAGGAGACACTAAATGTTGGAGAGGATGTGGAGGAATAGGAACCCTCATCCACTGCTGGTGGGACTGCGGTATGGTCCAGCCACTGTGGAGGACAGTTTGGCGGTTCCTCAGAAAACTAACAATAGATCTTCCGTATGATCCAGCAATTCCACTGCTGGGTATATACCCAGAAGAACTGACAGCAAAGACACAAACAGATATATGCACACCAATGTTCATAGCGGCATTGTTCACCATTGCCAAAAGTTGGAATCAGCCCCGGTGCCCATCAACAGACGAATGGATAAGCAAAATGTGGTACATACATACAATGGAATATTACTCAGCTGTAAGAAGGAACAAAGTGCCAACACATGGAATAACGTGGATGAATCTTGAAGACCTTATGTTGAGTGAAGCAAGCCAGGCACTGAAGGATGAACAGTATATGACCTCACTGATCTGAACTGAGGAAAGTGAGCAGTCTCTGAGAACCATTGTCTGAAAGATAGGTTAACAAGGGAGAGTAAGAGAAGAGCAGGCTTTGAGCCATCACCCATATGGACATAATCTATGGTAAAGGGATAGAGTGTGGTTGCATGTTGGGGGATGGGGCAGATGAGTGGTGGTGTTCCTGGGTTTGGTGGTGCAGCACTGGTGGGTCGGCGGATTAGGAAGGGCAGGTTCAAATTCCCAGGGCATGTAACTGTGAATCTTGACATTCCAAGTGTCGGGAGAGGGTGGTATCATGGGCCCTGGGGGGCTGGGGGGAAGGGAACAGTCAAGATCTAATGGGGTGTTTGGTGGTCATGGGGAAGGTTTTTCATTACATTACAGTATCTGACACAGAACATGGTAAATATCATCAAAATTATTAAACTGTATCATCTAAATTGTAAAATATACTGTAAATCATCGACAATGTTTAGTTGCTATATTTTTGCTATCTGTATAACAGTTATAACAATGCTAACATCCAAAAAAAGGGGGGGGAGTTAATATGGGGTGGAGAAGGGAGGGGTATTTTGGTATCTGGGAGTCTCCGGCACTCCGTGTGTGACTTTGCTTGACCTAAAACTTCTTTGAAAATTAAATGAAAAATTGGGAGACAATGGGGATTGAGAGGCGGAAGGTGTCACGGCACACTGGACATCCGATAACACAGTGATAAAAGGAAGGAAAGAAAGAAAAGAGAAAGGAAAAAAAAAAAGAATATATATATATTTTTAAGGCATTTCCTTTGCTTTTTTGCCCATTTTTTTGAATCTCCCAATCTGCTAATTATATTTTGTTTTGTTTTGTTTTTTGTTTGATTATTTGTTTGTTTGTTTTTTCCCCTGAGTTTCCTTATATTTGTCTCTTGCATGTAAGCTTATCATAGTTGTTTCTTTTTCCTAGTAAGTGTATTTGATTATTTTATGGACTACATGTTCATGGAGGATTTGGATCACAGAAGGGTTACAATGGGTACTGCAGGGGATTATTGGTGGGGGGTGTCTGGGAGGGGGTTTCATGGGAATTAGTTCATCCGAATATAAATGAAAGATATACAAAATCGTTCAAAAGATCAAAAGATGGGGCTAGGTCATGATGGGTGGACAATCACTCAATAAATGAGGGAATCTGAATTCCTAGCCTGGAGAGCTCTGCCACAGTCTCCAAGGGAGCAACAATAGTCCTCTGAGTGCAGGGACAGTGTCTGTCAAAAAGGATGATCCACTGATATGTTCTTTTTATTGATGACTACCCTTGTGAGTCTTTGCTCTTGTAACTGAGACTTAGCCTGCAGGTGTGGGGTGCCTAAGGGTTGCCACCTGAGAGCCTCCTTGTTGCTCAAATGTGGCCTCTCTCTAAGCCAAACTCAGCATATGATTGCATTACCTTCCCCCAAAGTGGGATATGATTCCCGGGGATGAGCCTCCCTGGCAACGAGGTATTAATACCAAGTGCCAACTGGCAACACAACTGGAAAAAGACCTTGAATTAAAGGGGGAAAAGGTAAAGACAAATGAGTTCAAGTGGCTAAGAGACTTCAAAGAGAGTCGGGAGGTCATCCCAGAGGTAACTCTTATGAACACTTCAGTAGGAACTCATAGAACATCTAATGGGCCTATTACCCCACACAGAGGGGCTCCTGAGAGCTCTGGAGACTCCCAGGTCCTATATAAGTGGGGATAGACCCAGAGACTGATGCCTTATCAGTGGGCTCTATTTTGGAATCTGTGCTCCTGAGAGTGACAGAATTGGACTCAAATAAGTCCTCCCTGCACATGGTTCATCAGTCCCTTCTATTCAATCCTATATGTGATGCTGAAGCTTTTAGGTATACTTCCAGAGACTGAAGCCTCTGACCTACCTATGTGCCAGGTGTGCGTGGAATCTCGGTGGAGCTGCAACTCCTACACTACAGCTCAATGGACTCATCCAAGTTACCTGGCGAGGAGACAATGATGGGCAACGGCCAGCCCAGGGAATGGAGAGGGCCTACATCTGCAGGCAGGATCATCCCACCCACCATATCCATGGGATATAAGCCCTCTCTCACTTGGAGGTGGAGTGGACATCACCATCCCAGTCCCCTCAGGATTGGGGGAAGAACTATGGACTAGAGTGGACTTGATGGTATTATGTTGTACACATATGGTGATTTTAGCAATGGAAGAAATTTTAACAATGAGGTGGAGCCAGTGGCCACTAGACACTTTTGGGGCAGGGAGGGGACGAGCAGTTTAAATACAGGGGCTTCTTTGGGATTTGGAGGTTGTCCTGAGTACCGTTGTGGCAATGGTTGTAGGCCATTTTAAATCAGCACACACCACTCAGAACTGTGTGGGAGAGAGTGTGGTCTACGATGTGAACTGTGGTCTATGGTTGGTGGCAAGGCCCCAGGATGTGTAAGTCCATTGAGGGTGGTGGGCCACACTTGTGGGAGATGTTTGTGTGGTATGTGGTGGACGGTGTGGGAGGTGGGCAACATGGGAATCCCAGTGGGTTCCGTGTAATATTTTGGGTAATCTAAGCACCTCTTAAAACATATTTATATACATATAAATAACATTTTTGTAAGCAAATGCACATATATGCATATATATTTATATATCATTTTACAAATATTGGTATGTATTGTGAAAATTTTGATTTTTACCCACCATAAAAAATAAATTAAAAAATAAATAAATAAATAAAGAGAATCATTCCAAGAAAAAAAAAAAAGACAAGAATCCCTCGATAGGTAAAGCCTTAAAAAAAAAAATTGCATTGATTCTATCTTTTAAAAAATAATAATTATATTTATCCTTTAACTGCTTAGAACAGGTGTTTAGAAATGTAGTTTATTTTTTTATGACTGATATTAATTGATAAATTCTCTTACTAAATTTAATAATTTGTCTTTAGATTCCTTTTGGTTTTCTATATAGATTAACACATCATCTGTTAGGATGAGAATTTTGTTTTTCCTTTTCAACCCTCACACTGCCTTTAAAAATATAACATTTTCAGTAGCAAGAACATCCCCTCTAAAAAAGATACCTAGGATAATTAAAAAAAAAAAAAAAAAAAAAAAAAAAGTTGTGCAAGACATTTATGGGGAAAATTATAAAACTGTATTGAAGGGTACTAACAAAAACCTGAATAAAGGTTCACAAATTAGAAAATTCAATAACATAAAGATGCCAGTTATCCCAAAATTATAGAGTCAGTGTACTTTAAATCAAATTCCCAGTTCAGATTTTTAAGAAATTTGACAATATGATTACCAAAGGATACCAAAACATAACAGATACCAAGATACAAAAATAATTAAGACACACAGCTAAGTCACTAATGAAAGGATAGAAAAATCTGCCCATAGTATAGAATGCAGAGCCAGAAAGAGGTGCACACATTTGTGGAGCCTTTGTATATCATGGAGATGACACTGCTGATTGCTGGGGAGGGAGGATCATTCAACAAATGCTTCTGGGAAAACCAAGGTTACCCATATGTGGCGGGGGGGACTGAATCTAGATTCCTTATTTCACACTAAATATAAACTCCAGATGATTAAGAATTCAAATGTGAAATGCAAACTTTAAAACATTTTAAAGATTACACAGGAGAACCTCTATCAATCTACACCATGGAAGGATTTCTTAACCAAAAGAGTGCAAACCATAAAAGAATTAATGACTACATTAAAATTAAGAACTTCTGGTCATGAAAGGATACCATAAAATGAAAAGACAACTCATAAACTGGAAGAAGATATTTGACAATGATTAATACTCTGTGTGTGCATGCACGTGTTCAGGAAAACATACAACATAAAAATAAAAAATAGAAGTAACAGAATGGGATGAGGGAGAAATATATTTAAATTATGCTCGCCTCTTCTATTCCAACAAGTAAAGTAAAGTCACCATGCAATAGACCTTCATTCAGCAGACTCAATTAAAGAACATCTCATGACTGTAGTAATGTTACTTATGGCTAAAATTTACTAAGTACTTAAAAAAAAGTACGAGATTTTTTTTCTCATTTTCATATTTACTATCACACACAAGAACACTATGAAATGGAAACAATTATTATTCCCATTTTACAAATGAGGAAACTGAGACACAGAAAGTTTAAGTAGCTCATCCAAAGGCACAAAGCAATCAACTGGTGGAGGTGGGAATTAAACCCTGGTAAGCCTAATTCCAAAGCAATACCCTTAACCACCACCTTATTCTGCTTCCTGCATTTATACAAATAATTATTATAATAGTTATCATTTATTGTGAGATTGTGAGATTACTATTCTAAGCCTGTTAGATATATTAAATAATTTAATTCTCACAACAATCCAATGAAGTTTACAAATGAGGAAGTCGAACCAAAGATAAGTAACTTGTCAAGGTAAATAACTTATAAAGGACCCCAGCTCCTTGGCAGCAGAAATGGACTTTAAATCCAAGCACCCTGACTTTTGAGCCAATGCTCATAAACACCTCATCACTGTCTCCCAAATATTGCCTCATTTAATCCTTTTATCAACTCTCTGAGGGAGCTTCCACCCCTGTCACACACAGCTGATTCCTAGGAAGAAAGGAAATCTGAGAAAAATGCATGCTTGTTGGAATCACAGGGTATATGAGTATAAAAGAAGGATCCCTAACAAATGACTACGGTCAGGTGATTACGGTCGACATGAGCAGTGCTAAGTCATGTTGATAATATGTACTCTTGACAGGATGTGATGAAAATGGCACTTCACCTCTATGGTCTTCCTCCCCAAAACCCATGACCCCAGGCTAATCATGAGAAAAACATCAGATATATCCCAGTTGAGGGACATTCTACAAAATAACAGAACAGTACACCTCAAAACTATCAGAGTCACCATAAAAGGAAAATCTGAGCAATTGCTACAGCCAAGGGGAGCCTAAGGGGACAAGACAAGTAAGGGGAATGTGGTGTCCTGGATGGGGTCCTGGGACAGAAAAATGACATTAGATTAAAACTAAGGAAATCTGAACTATGGACTTCAGTTAATACTAATGTATCAATAATGGTTCATTAATTCTAACAAATGTATCATGCAAACATAGGATCTTGGTAATAGGGGAAACTGAGTATGGGGTATATGGGAACTCTTCACATTATTTCTATAAACCTGAAACTGTTCTAAAATAAAGTTGTTTTTTTAAAAAAAGTCAATTGGTAACTCCCAGAAGAAACTTCTTAAGAAAAGAAATGCGATCACAATACACTACTTGTTTCTACAACAGACCAAATTTTAGTCATGATAAAATAATTACAGAATTCATAAGTAATAGATCTATACTGTGATGGTAGAGGTGTGTTTAGCCAAAGGCACAGCTAAATGCACATCTAGAAGATAATACCTCAGTTTCCGTAACAGTAAGGTAATAAATAATTGTTTAAAATATATGAATCAAGAAGTAACAATAAAAACATATTACTTTATCTTTAGAGGTGAATATCGCCTAAGAGAGCAGACTATTTACCCTTGGGGAGCAGGATGATGGAAGAGTAAGACAGGTGAGGAAACACTGTTTTTGCATCATAAAGTTTTAAGGCTATCGGATTTTTTTTTTAACTTTGTATATCTCCTGCTTTAACAATTTTTAAAGTAAAGACAAAATTTAAAGAATAAAATGGAGAAAGAATGAATTGAGGAAGCTGACTTATGAGTAACAGATAAAATAACTTGCTTTTAAGTAGCAGAAACAGAATGGGAACGCAGGCTGCACAAATTCAGAGTCTATGTCCAATAGTTCACAGAACAGATGAAGAGTTACATTCATTTGGGGTTTTTCCATCTGGACAATAAATTAGAACAATAAATTCAGAAGTATGACCACCCATTAATGTTGGCAATGGGCATTTGATGGGCTCCCAGTGATCCTGACTGACAGCTTGCAAATACGTAAGGTATGTAGCTCCATGGGTGAGCGCTATTCTACAAGTGCAGGGACTCACCTAAACTAGATCAGCCCTGGAAGTGAGGCCCTGAATCAGTGGTTCCCAGAGTGACTCATAGACCTGCAGCATCAGCAGCACCTGGGAACTTGTTATATAAGCAAATTCTCAGGCCCTGCCTCAGACCTGCAAACTAGATCTCTGCATCTGACCTACCAGCCTGTGTTTAGCAGGCTGTCTCCCCAGCTGATTCTGATGCACACCGAGAGCCAAAGCTCTAAACTATACTAAGTGATAAGGTACCACCCACCAAGGCTACGGTGGCAGTTTGAGATTATTTATGAATTCCAAAAAGAGAGATTATGTTTGTAAACTGGTCTGTCCCTCTGGGCATGATACCCTTTGATCGTATTAGATTCAGCTGAGATGTCTTTGATTAGATTATGTTAAGATTAGGGCTTTGATTCCACATGTCAGTTGGGTATGACTCAGGGTTGAGTCCCTGGCCCCTTGGTGGACTACATAAATGGACACTCGCTCAAGAAGACACATAGAAGAAGATACACAGGAAGATAGAGAGCTCCATAGACACAGAATAGAACTTTGATCCTGCGGCCACGGGAATAGAGACAAGCCCTATGCCAGCCTACAGCTGAGATCGGAAGAAGCTGGGCCCATGGTGCCTTAAGAGGAAGAAGGAAGGAGAGAACAGGCAGAGATTGCCCACCATCTTGCTTCAACACATGGCAACTGGTTTTGGTGAGAAAGCAACCTTGAGCTGGACTCTTTAGGACCTTATAACTTTAAGCTTTTACCCCAAATACGTACCCTTAATAAAAGCCGACTGATTTCTGGTACTTTGCATCAGCACCCCTGTATTAGTCAGCCAAAGGGGTGCTAATGTGAAATACCAAAAATGGGTTGGTCTTTATAAAGGGTATTTATCGGGGTAGAAGTCCACAGATACCAGGCCATAAAGCGTTAGGTTTCTTCTCTCACCACAGTCCATTGCCACGTGTTAGGGCAAGACAGTTGCCAGCGTTTACCAGGGTTCAGGCTTTTGGGGTTCCTCTCTTCCCGGGGCTGCGTTTCTCTCCGGGCTTAGCTCCTGTTTCCTCCACAAGGTCAGCTGTAGACGATCAGGCAAACGGCTTGTTTCTCTTCTCCTGGGGCCTTCTTTCCAATATCAAAACTGCTTCTCAAAAGACTGCTTCAACTGTCCTTTGCCTTGCCTTTTATATTCAATTCCCCACCCACCAAGGGGTGGGGCTCAACGCCCTAATCCTAACCTAATCATGCCCAGATTAACAGATCAGTTTACAAGCATGATTCAATTATATTTTTTGAATTCATAATTACATCAAATTCCCCAACGGTTACAACCCCTTTGGCTGATTAATACAGCTACTTTTGTAAAATCAGTGGTTCTCTACCTCAGCTTTATATTACTATTATCTGGGAATCTCCTGGAGTGCGCACATGTATGTGTTGGGGAAAAGGGGCTTCTCAGTGTCTGATTTCATAGTTTTTGTTTGTTAGTTGTTTAAATTCTGAATGATTCCAAACGTTCAGCCAGGGTTGAGAATCATGTCTTCAACTGCTTTTATAATCTCAATCAAAGATGCTTAAAACTTTAAGGAAGAAAACCAGTGAAGGAAAGTTTTAAATCTAAAAATACTCATTTTTCTGTCAAATAAATATGAATCAATAACTAAAACAACTACATAGTCAGCTGATATTTAAACAAAGTTAAAATTAAAAACAGAGGGTTGAAGTAAAACAAAAAAGATTTTATATCAGTCCATTAAGAAAAACATGAGAATGCAGAATTACTTTTTCCATAATGAAATTTTTAAACATATAAACTGTAACAGAGTGGTAGAAAAATAAACTGCCTTTGCAACTCAGATAGACCTTAGCAATAGTTTTTAGCTCTGACATCTACCAACATCTTGGTTAATTTCTTAATTGGTTTATTTCATTTTATTTCCTACTCTCCATTTTTATGTGTAAAACAGGCATAACAGAACTTATATAAAGGGATGTTGGGAGGATTAAACAATATAAATTGTGTAAAGCACTTAGTACAGTAACTGGCACATAGCATATGCTCAGTAAGTGAAAACTTATTAGTACAATAAAAATATCAAACTGAAAATAAAGTAAAAAAATAATGAGTAAGTTCTAAAAGTCTGGTAAAATGTATTTCTGATATTCTAAGGTTAATAAAAAAGTATTAAGACAACAACCACACTAAAAAGTTAGGAGAAATTCTCCATATCTTATGTGGAGGAATCAAGTACAGTCAGGAACTCTTCCCCTCCTGTAAATGAAAGCAATCAGATGCTTACTCAGGTCTCTCCTGAGAAATAGTAAGTACTTCACAAGGGTCATAAAACCAATGCCTGTAATGTCTGCTGGACAGCATTCAAATACATATAATAAATTCTTAGTCTCTTAGAGACCAAGATCATATTCTTAATTCCTTCATTAGGTGAGCCATTAATAATGAAGAGAAATTCTCATTCAAATATTTGTAACTTGAGTGTATGCATATTTACTTGTGATTTTCCCAGTTTGCAGAAGTGGCCCATTAGTAAGTTTAATTATTTATAAGGAAGATGAGCCAGATTTTCTAATTAACATACAAACATGTGTGTTCAACTACTCATTTGCTACTTTCCTTCTCACGAAACTTGATCCAGTTTAAGAATTTCTTAAAACTAATGAACACCATTCACTGACAAGAGAAGTGCTATGTGTACAGCTACACAAACACATACTGTGGGGCGGGAAAAAGTCATTTGTTAATTTTGCTGGTAGATCCAGAGCTGATGGAATTATGGGTAATTTTTATTTTTTCTTTATAGTATAAAGAAATTTTCTATAATAAGCATGTATTATTGTATGGGCCTTATCTAATTATTTGCATAAAAGAGTTTATTTTCTATAATTATAGTTTTCTAAAAGGATGTATTTTTTCATAATCTGAACATTTTAAGCATAGGGCCTAGTATATAATAGGGAACCAATAAACATGTGATGAATAAATGAATATAAAATTAGAAATAGTCTAAAGCTTGATAAGACCTTTTGACTATTCAAAAAAAATAAACAAAAGAAAAAGGGCGGACATAAAAATTAACAGTGACTGTGCACCACAAAACTATCTCAATTACCCCTGAAAGTAGTTTAAATATTTTTTCAAAAAGATCATTAATATTTTAAAATAAGATTACCTCCAGAAACATATAAGGGGTAGTCTTATATAGCACATTGAAAGTGTATATGGTTCTAAACAGATAAACTTTGTTTTGAATTCTTAGCTCTAGGGATGGATGTGGCTCGGGTGGTTGGGCGTTCGTCTCCTATATGAATTCTTAGCTGTACTACTTCCTAACTTGGTAACCTTGTACAAGTTACTTAACTTTCCTGAGTGTCACTTTTTACAACTGTGTAATGAAAATAATATTTTCTTATGCTAGCTGTAAGAAAAGTAAAAAATGGGTACACCCCTCACACAGAAACCATTAAATGAGTGGTGGTATAATTACGCAACTGAAGAAACATTAACCAAGTAAGGAAAATAGGAAGTTTCCATATCATTTAAGCATGCATTATCTATGTTACATTTATAAGACGTGATGGATTTCACAGGAAAGCTCAGATTTTAAATCTAAGGATTTTTCACTTCTGATGTAATTAAACAGTATCCAAAGGTCTAAAGAGTTAAATCAACATATGTAGAATTCTGAAAGAATTGGCCACTCAATACATGTGACCTTCGAGAGTGTATTTCAGTAAAAACCAGATATTTAAAAATTACCTTTACCCTAACTATAGTAACACACCTGCTAAAAAGATTCATTCCTTGTAATAACACACTTTGTTGTCTGAAACTGTTACTAAAAACAGGAACAACATATGAGTCAAAAGGAAGAGAAGTGGGAAGAAGCTCCAGGAAAATAATATTAAATATTATGAGTGGGGAATAACAAATTGGTTAATTCTTCATGTCACAGAGTGAACCCTAAACTCTTTGATTTCTAAAAGGCTGTGATTCTATAACTTTTGTCCTATCGTCTATGTAGCTTAGAAAGAACCTGCCACTGAAACAAATGAACAGAGACAACCCTGAAATGCAATGATATACACTGTCTCTAATTCTAATCTAAGGACCTACCCTAGAGAAACATTATATACAAGAAAATATATACGAGAAGGTTCGTTACAGCATTGTTTATGATACCAAAAAATTCAAGCCCATTAATAGAAGAACAGATGAATAAAAATGGGGTATATTCATACTTGGAATATCATACATCAGGTAAAAGGAATAAACTAGATTGATATGACACAAGATATGACTCAAATTGAATCAACTCGATTTACAAAAGAAAGAAACTAAACAGTCCATGCAGTGTGATACCACTACTCTAAAGAAATCTCTAGGGCAGGGGTTATTAGAAAGGGGTCGTGAGCTTGAATTTAAATTTAAAAAAAACAACAACATTATTCTTGTGGGGACGTGTTGGTGCGGGTGTGATGTATTTATTAAATAAGACACAGTATAGTGAGGACTTAATAAGGGGTCCGTGGTTTTCACCTGACTGGCAAAGGGGTCTGTGGAAGGAAAAAAGGTTAAGAACCCCTGCTCTAGGGGATGTATGTATGCATTTATCTGGAAGGATTCACTCTAATCCCATAACAGCTATCACTGAGGGAAAGGGACATAAAATGCTTGGGATTGGTGTGATGGGCAAAGAGGAACTTAGTTTAATCTGTAGCATTCCAGCCTTTGAAAAGGAGGCTGCGTTTATATACTATTTGTTAAAAACTACTTTAAGAAAGAAGCATCCCTGATATCTTTGATCTTAAATTTTAAATCCCTTCCCTGTACTAGCCAAATAGGATATTGAGGGTTATAAATTGTTGAACAAGATCTGCATAATTTTAACATGAAAAATAAAACAATGTATTTATAAATGTTAACAAAAAAGGACAAAGGGTTGATTTATATTAAAGAGGTGTCTACTTTTTTCTTTTAACAAGCTGATTTGGTGACCCAGAACTCTGCTACTAAATCCAATTCAGAGATATGAAACCTAACAAGGTAATATTAAAAGTCATCCTGAAAATCTGGTAGATGGACAAATAAATGTGTTTTACTTCGATTCTAACAGTATTTTGAGATTAAGTTATTTGACTACATTTCTGATTATATTTATTTAAACTTGTTCAATTCTAAAAGAAATGTGACTCCCTAATGATTCTAGTTACCTGTGATTTATATGGGTACCTGGAAAACTCAAGGAAGAAAATAAATAAACTGAAAAAGCAGCAAACCAAGAACAACTGTTGAACACAAGTACTGAATATTGCAAAAAACAGATCTTACTTGTGGTGTCAAAAAGTAAAAGAATAGGAAAGCGGATGTGGCTCAAGCAGCTGGGCACCCGCCTAAAACATGGGAGGTCCCAGGTTTGGTTCTGGGTGCCTCCTAAAGAAGACAAACAAGACAGCAAGCTGATGTAACGGGCTGGTGCTGAGAGCTGATGCAACAAGATAACACAGTGAGATGACACAACGAATTGACGCAGTGAGATGACTCAGCAAAGAGACACAGCAAGGAAACACAATAAGAGACATAACAAGCAGGGAGAAGAGGTGGCTCAAGTGGTTGGGCGCCTCCCTCCCACATGGGAGGTCCTGGGTTAATGCCTCTGAAAAAGAACTGAGAGAGAGCAACAGCAAGCACAAACAATGAGGGGTAGGGAGAAGTAAATAAAATAAATCTTAAAAAAAAAAAAAAAAAGTAAAGGAATAGCTTCTTAAGATGGAAGGTGGTATTAAGGGACCTCATTCAGGGGTATCACTGAGCTGAGCAAAAGCAAGAAAAGTAGAATATTTCATTATGTTCTTTTTATTTTTCCAGAAAATATAGAAGTCCGATTGATGCACTATTAGAAAAAGTCAGTTAAAGTTATATGACTGTGGTGGTGTGAAACTATGTATGTACCCCAGAAAATCAGGTTCTTAAAGTTAATCCATTCCTGTGGGCTTAAGCCTATTGATAAGAATACTTCAGTTAAGGCGTGGCCCAGGGTGGATCATAATCCTCTTACTGGAGTCCTTTATAAACAGGACTGGGAGGGGAGGGAGGGAGAGGGAGAGAGAGCGAGAGGGAGAGAGAGAGAGAGAGAGAGCGAGAGAGAGAGAGAGAGAGAGAGAGAGAGAGAGCGCGCGAGCGCGAGCGCAAGCGAGCACGCACGCAAGAATTCAATGGAACCCATGAGAGAAGGGAGAGACCAGCAGACACCGCCATGTGCCCTGCCATGGGGCAGAGGAGCCAGGGAATGCCGGCAGCTGGTCTTCTGAAAGAACGTATTGCTTTGATGATGCCTTGATTAGGACATTCTCATAACCTCAAACTGAACGCTAATAAATTCCATTGTTTAAAGCCAACCCATTTCATGGTATCTGCTTTGAGCAACCTAGGAAACTAAAACAATAGCTAAATGAAACAATTTGTTTCATACTAAAATATATAACTGTCATTTATTCAGCAATCTTGTAAAGACAAGCTCCTTTTTACTAGCATGGGTCAGGTAACTACAGCATTGTCTTTCTTGCAGAAGCCACACACACAATGTATTTTCTACAGTCTGCATAAAGAGATGTAAAACCTTAAGACCGTTGAGCAATCTGAGCACAGAATTCACCTAATTTTAAAGATTTTTCTCCCGAATCTTTTAAAGGCATCTTGCCACTACTAATTCAAAGTAATTTCCTTCAGTGACACTTTTATTGAATCTTTCCAAAGCATTCAACTTAGATTGTCACAGAAGCCTCTCTATTTTTGTTGTTGCATGTTTTTTCCCCTTAAGTTCTATAATATTTGATTAATTTGCAACACTACAGCAGCAAGGCATAAATAGCTTTGGGAACAAACCCAAATACCTGGTAAACTGGCAGGCCAGCAGGTGGCAGCAGCAGTGCAACGGTGCCCTGGAAGGTAGCCCTATGAAGTGCTGGTGATTTCAGAGAGGGTTTTAAGAGGGTCTGGGGTCCACCAGTTACTCGGGCAAGTGTGAGAAGTGGAAGTGCTTAGAGAGTATGTCTGTACTACATGTTATACAAATGACAGATTACAATTACTATCACTTGATAGCTGTTCAGTCTGCACATACTAAAGAATACAACAATCGAAGACCCAGGCTGCATCCCCTGGTTCAGCAAACACTGAGTAACTTCCCTGGGACAGTACCAAATGTTGGACACCAAATAATAAAAAGTTAGGGTATTATTCTAGTGGTTGAAGAATCACTGATATAAAGACAGTGGCCACCAGAGGTTCTGAGGGGAGGGAGAGGGAAGAATAGGTATAACATGGGGCATTTTCAGAACATTGGAATTGTCCTGCATGACACTGCAATGACGGATACAGGCCATTATACATTTTGTCATAACCTATAAAATTGTGCAGAAAGAGTGCAAACTATAATGTAAACTATAGTCCATGGTAAGTAGCAATGCTTCAATATGTGTTCATCAATTGTAACAAATGTACCGCACTGATGAAGGATGTTGTTACTGTGAAAAAGTGTGGGAGGGAGAGGGGGTAGGCATGTGGTAATCCCCTATATTTTCAATGTAACATTAATGTAATCTAAAGATTCTTTTAAAAATAAAATAATTTTTAAATGAGAAAAAAAAAAAGTCAAGGTACGATTGCTCAATCTCAGCAGTGTAGACATTTGGGGCTGAAAAATTATTTGTTGTGGGGGAAGTCCTGTGTATTTGTAGGATTCAACATGCTACTTCACTCACTAGATGCCAGTAGCACCCAGCAGTAACAAACAATAATGTCTCCAGACATTGCCAAATGTTCACGGGAGCACAATTGCTTCTGGTTGAGAAGAACTGCGTTAAGGTAACAGATGACCAAGGAGCTTACAACTTCTAGTAAACTTTGTTGGATGTCCATAGTATGGGATGAACAGAATTTCATATTTTTGGATCTATAAAGAGTCTTGGTTGCCTTCTCTAAAATCCAGAGTAGTCAATGAACAGACTGGCTACGTAACATGTAGGGATGAGGGCTGTGGCAGCTTGATATTGTTTATGAATTCCAAAAATAGATATTGGATTATGTTTGTAAACTGGTCTGTCCCTCTAGGCATATTAGATTATATTGGATTCAGAGGTTTCACTTTTTAAATAATGATTAAAGCTTTGATTGGGCCACATCAGTAGGACATTATATCCCCCCCCATTGGTGGGCGGGGACTCACAGAGAAAAGACATGGCGAAGGACAAGAGTTGGGAGTTTTGATCCTGGAGCCTGGAAAGTAAACACACAGAGAAGCAGATACGCGAGGAAGGAAAGAAGTCTCCATTAAACATAGGCAGAGGCTTGGGGGAGAGAGACAGAGCCGTTTGCCCGATACTCTACCAGCTGGCCTTGTGGAGAAAGCAGAGCAGCCAAGCCCGAAGAGAAAAGAGCCCCAGGAAGAGAGGAACCCAGGAAAGCTGAATTCCTGGCAGATATCGGCAGCCATCTTGCTCCAACACGTGGCAATAGACTTTGGTGAGGAAAGTAAAGTATGCTTTATGGCCTGGTAACTGTGGGCTTCTAACCCAAAGAAATATCCTTTATAAAAACCAACCAATTTCTGGTATTTTGCAACAGTACCCCTTTTGTGGACTAATATGAAGGCATAATAAAAATGCAGGGCTGCATGTTCAAAATTATTATGAGTTTAAGGAAAGCAACACCAAAGCATTAAAGCCAAGCTGAGTAGGGGCTCTGGGAAACTGCAGGGGTCCCTCAGCAATGGAGCTGGCCCTGCCATGCCACCTACTGCAGGAATTATAACAGGGTATTCCCAGCACTCTTTCCACTACTCCGAGAGTCACATTAAAGTCTATCTCATCTCAATGAGAAAAGAAACGTTAGTATTTCAGGTCCCTAATTTCTCTGTACCATACTTTTTAGGCAACATTCCCAATCTGCAGCAGAAAATGTTCTACATAATAATGAATTAACTTCCCAACTCAATTTTTTTTTTAATCAGATTTTTCACTACGAACCTATTCAATTAGATTGACAGTTCAAATTATAGAAATCATTTGTGGTTCCTTTGGAAACAACCACAAGGAGTTTATTATATTTTATTAGTAGCATCTGTCTCCTGTCTTTGAATGCTGGAGAAAATATTAATGTTCTTTTGCCATTTGGAATCAGATACTGTTTTCTCAAAAAAATCTCTCTCACACTGGATTAGTTCTTTAAATTGTTCTCACCATTTGGCAGGATTTTAAATACAGGTGTAAAAATGAGCAGTTTCCAACATGAACAAGAAAGATAAAAGTACCAACTAAAATATGTCAGAATATGTGCTGCCCTAAATAAGTGATGTTTATATTACTCTATTGGACATATGTGATCACAATGAACATCAACTCTAGCTTTAACATCACCAGTTTGGTCTTACCTGCTAAAGAACACTGGCACACACTTGGCTCAGTGTTTTTATTTTCCTTCCCTTTTTCTTTTTCAACATTCTCCCAGATGTGAACAAACAAAGCAATGATAGCTACGTCACAGAGAAAGTTGCTTCCTAATCAGAGTAAGCAGTTGCTTATTACTCTGGTTTAGTAATGTTTAAAAAAAAAAAAAAATCACATACTTCCCAAAAAGTATGTAGAATCTAATGTTACCACCGCAGAAAGGAAAGCACCATATGAAGGCAGACTTCAGCAGAGACAGCACACCTCCAGAACTGGGACTGAATAACACTGCTAGCGGCATTTGCTAGGGATCATCAGACAAAAGATACCACCTTTAATTCTGTGCTTTCCAGTTTCTAAGTTCAAAGCTGGTGGTAAAAAAATATCCCCTCTAAGGATACTTCTATGATCCTTCAAACATATGGCAATACTAATGAAATATGCAATTGGCACCTATGGCAAAAAAATAAATTTAAAAATTAACTTATACAATCAAAAAATAAGCCCAAGAAACCATTTGCAGAGAGGTTAGCTCAAATCATCAAGTGGCTTTAAATAAAGGATGGAAAAACCCTGAGTAAAATGGACCGTTTTTGACAGCGGCTGAGTGAGGTCTGAAGCTTACTAACCCAGAGGGAAAATGATGAATTAATGCTCTCTTAACAGTGAAGATATTGTTTACCACTCTCTTCATCTGCCTAGGAGGTTATAGGCATTCAAGAAATATTTGTTGGATGAATGAAATCAGATATCACCTCCAATAATGACAGATGAATAGCAGGAGTTTTTCAAGAAATCTGGTAAAATAAATTGGAATAGTGGACTAGATTCTGATTTGTTGTTCCTTATATGAAACCATTCTTTAAAAATGCAAAGGGTGTGCAAGCTCAATTACTTTTAGCATACCCTTGTGGTTACTTTGTTGGCATAGTAAGCCCAGTAATAGTTAATACTTTTATAGAGCTTACAATGTGTCAGGCACTGTTCTAAGGGCTTTATGTCTTAAATCATGTAATCTTTATAATATTTATTTGAGACAGATATTATCTCCATGTTGAGGCACAGAGAGGTCAAGTGAAGTATCTAAACTCGCACAGCTATGATTAAAACCCAGGCATTCTTTTTATAGCAGGAGTTCTTAACAAGCGGCCCGTGAGCTTGAATTGAAATTCAAAAAAAACATTCTTTGGGGTCAGATGTGGCTCAACTGGTTGGGCGTCCGTCTCCCATATGGAGGAACACGGGTTCGATCCCCGGAACCTCCCGGTAAAACACACACACACAAAAAAAAAAAAAAACAAAAAAAAAACAAAAAAAAAAAACAAAAAAAAACAACATTCTTGTGGGGATGTGTTGGTGTGGGTGTGATATATTTATTAAATAATACACAGTATAGTGTGGGCTTAGTAAGGGGTCTATGGTTTTCACCTGACTGGCATAGGGGTCCATGGAGCAAAAAAGGTTAAGAACCCCTGGTTTATAGAGTCCATGCTCTTGACCTCTTTGCTACATGACAACTACGAAGAAAACTACATGGTGAAAACCTATGTAATAAAGTGTTGTTTCCTATTCTTACTCATAATAAGGATGTCATTATTCCACCAAGCTAGGAAAATTAAATTTCCTCATGTTGTCAATAAAAGAGAAAGTTTTTCTGTGCCAAATTTTATGGCAAAACAAGAAGATAAAATTAACAGTTTGCTTTTTTGGTGGAGTTCAAAAGCTTTTTTGTTTTTTCATTTATGGTCTATTATTTTCTTTGCTTCTTTTAACATAGCTTTCCAATGGTCTTTCCCAAACTCTCCCAAAATGAAATGTGAATTTGTACATTTTGATCCTGTGACTCAAGATCACATAGACCATTTTGCATTGCAGCTTATTCTCTGAAAGGGACCACTGCAAATAAACACCTAGGCATTCCAGAACCTTCTGGCACTATCTGGTAGGTACAGCAAATGAGATCAGAAGGGTCTCCTAGATGGTTTGTTCCCACTCAGCCTGAGTCTTTAAGGAGTTGCCTAAGCTTATATGTTCAGAATGCATAGTAAAACAGGATACTTGGTCAAATATGATGCTTTAAGGAAATACTTTAATTTTTTAATGTTTAACCCCCAAATAATTAAGAATATCAGTGAGGGTCTTCCTGAAATAGCTACTATGGTAGCTGTGCCTTCCTAAAATTCAACTTTTAATAACTGCTACCCAAATGCTTAGGGCTACCATCAACTCTTACAGATATTAAAGCAGGCATCTCTCAAGACATGAAAAAATGAATTTATGGCCAACACCCATGTCAGAAAGTTTTAGATCTATGAAACCACTTCAAGGGATGAGATTTAAGAGATTGACCAAGAGGTGAAAATAGTTATTGCTGCTAATCCAACAATGAATAATTTCAAAAAGTTGCCAGGGATCTTTCTATCTTATTCTGCCTTCTGAGATAGTATTATCTCTGATAGTATTATCTCCATCTCATTTTATCTTATTTAGGGATAAGCAAAATGAGCTCAGAGATGTTAAGTAACTTGCCCAAAGTCACACAGCATCACAGCAGTCAAGTCTTGAATCCACTAAGTCTATTTTTCTACAAAGTTTCCACCCCACTGTGTTCATAAAAGAGCTCACTATTCTAAATCCATAGTAGCAAGTCATTCAGAAATTATATAGAAACATACATGTATGTATATATAAAATGAAAATAAGTTCATACATATAATTTGATTTTATGCAGGTTCGCCTTTGGGGCTTACTTCACTAAGGTACAAAACAAAGAATAAGAAATCCACTCTTAATGACCCTCTGCTGTATGTGTATGTGTATGTTTTGTCAGGCACTGTACAAAATCTGTCCCACTCACTCTTCACAACATTCATGTGGAACAGTCTTTAGCATCTGATTTCCAGTTGAAAAAACTAATACTCTGAGAGGAAGTTAAGTTACCTGACTAGTTACACAGAGAGCAATTGGTGTGGCTCATATTTAAACAAAACCATATCGTTTCAAGAGAAATTAAGAGAAAATGCAGTCTATTGAGATTTTTTAAATCATATACACTGAGACCACATCTGTATTTAAACATTTTAGAGCATCAACTTCCTGTTTCCTTGTTTAAGTTTGGATTTTATCTAGTACATTATAAAAGTTGATAGAGACAGAACCTTTTTTTTTTTTTTTTTAACTTTATACACCATATTGTATTTTATCCAATAACATGCAAGTAGTAATCTCCCAATAAACAGGTATCAAATAATGAATGGTTAGAGCTGTCAAGGTATGAAAACTTCACCAAAAACTAATATGAGTGGCTGTTACGCCAATTAAGTGCAATTAAATGCAAAGCAAAAAACTAACATCTGTGGGGACCTCTAGCACCTAATTTACCTAAGTAGAAAAACTGTTTATCCCTTTTGTAAAAGGCAAAAGATTTTACAACTGTTTCAATAGAACCCTTAGCAAACTAATTAATACACCAAAACACCAAGAGCAAATACAGCTAAGAATTCCATAAAAGGATCCAATTTGAATAATTTAAAATCATCCCAGTTTTAAAAAGATATACCTAAATTACTACCTTCCTATGCAAAATAAGATGATTAACATACATATTAGAGCCAGCCAATTTATTACCTCAGAGATAATGAAATAATAAAATGTATGCAAAAATCTATGTTTTGGGAATGATGCTTTTCTAAGACAACTGAATTAAGTATATGTGCATGGCTTGCTCCCATCTTTTCTGAGGTCCCTGCTCAGAGGACACTTACCAAAAGACCACTCCTCAGCTCCCTAACCCCTGTATCCTAGCACTTTCTCCTCCCTCAGCTGCACTTTACTCTTCTCCATCACATTTCTTGTCCTTTGATAAGTTTATAACACAGCACAGTCTGTGTATACTGCTGTGTCCTTGACACTGAGCACAGGGGCTGGCATTTGGTAGGTGTCCAGTTGTTGTTAAATGAATAAATTAAGGCAAGTGAAGAGAATTGTGCTGCCAATGGATATACAAGTTTGCAACTTTATCACAGGTTTACCAATTCTCCCAACTCTAAAATATCACAGGGCTAGCTAGCAAAGTGAATATAAATAGATTTGCATCACCACTTCTCTGTAGAAGTTAGTAAGAATTTTAGCATGGTTCATATATTTTTTTAAACAAATCAATTTTTTGGATACATATTAGTAAAGCATAAATCCATCCAAAGTGTACAATCAATGGCATTTGGTATAATCACATAGCTGTGCAGTCATCACTTCAATCGTTTTTAGAGCATTTCCATTATGCCAATAATAATAATATTGAAAATCAAAAAACAAACTCATAAACTCTCAATCTCTCTATGCTTCCCCTGCTGTACATAGCTGCTATTGTTTCCATCTATTTATGTGTATTCATATTTTGTAAAAACAGTCTTATATATGAAATATCACCCATATTCATGTTTCACATGAGTTTCACTATGTTATACATTCACATGTTACATTTTTTAGGTGTCCTTCTGGCAATATATATGACTTACCCTTTCAACCACTGTCATACCCATATAATAGCTCTGCTAGTTACAAGCACTATGATGTACTTCCACCATTGCTATTCATTTCCAAAGATTTACAAACAACCTTTTTACCAATTCTGCACAGGTTAACCCTCAGCTTTCCATTCTCTACACTTATTCTATTTTCTGGTGACCTATATTCTAGTTAATTACTCCATGAGTTTACACAGTATATTTAGTTTATGATAGTGCAATCATACAGTATTTGTCCTTTTGTGTCTGGCTTGCTTCACTCAACATAATGTCCTACAGGGTTCATCCATGTTGTCATATGTTTCACAACTTCATTGCTTCTTATAGCTGCATAATATTCCATCGTGCATATACACCACAATTTGTTTATCTATTCATCAGTTGATGGACATCTGGATTGTTTCCAACTTTTGGCGATCGTGAATAACGCCGCTATGAACATCAGTGTACAGATGTTTGTTTGTGCTGCTGCTCTCAGTTCTTCTGGGCATATACCTAGTAGTGGTATTGCCGTGTCCCATGGGCAAGTCTATATTCAACTTCCTTAGGAACTGCCAAACAGTCCTCCACAGTGGCTGAGCAAGGTACATATTTGGTCTACTTTATTTTGTGAGGTAATTATTGTATTTGTAATGCTGTGCTTCCTCCTTTTGGGAAATGTTTATATGTCCCAAGTTACTTATTTCAAGATTTCAAGGGACATACTAGGTTTTGAATAATACAGTGTAATAAAGAAACCCTCTTTTCTATCTGTTGCAGTTGGGCGTTTGATGTAATTAAGAATTCCAAAAATATAATTGGATCATGCTTGTAAACTGATCTGTTAATCTGGACATGATTAAGTTATGATTAGGACATTGACTGGGCCATGTAAATAGGGTGTTGAGCCCCACCCCTTGGTGGGTGAGGAATCGAATACAAAAGGCATAGCAAGAACAGAATTTGATACCGAGGAGTGGGGAAGTGCTTTTGCATATACCAAAATGTTGGAACGGTTTTATAAATGGGTAAGGGGTATTTTTTGGAGGAATTGTGAAATGCTTGATGGAAAAGGCCTAGATCACTTTGAAGAGACTGCTGATAGTAATATGGACGCTAAAGAGACTTTATATGATGCCTTAGAAGTAAATGATGCAACTATTATTGGAACTAGGAGGAAAGGCGATCCATGTTTTAAAGTTGCAGAGAACTTAGCAGGATTAACTCCTGGTGTTATATGGAAAACAGTATTTGAAAATGGCGAACTGGAGCATTTAGCTGAAGAACTTTCCAAGGTAAACTCAGAGAATGTTGCTTGGCTTCTCCTTGCAGCTTATAGCAAAATTCTAGATGAGCGAAATACACTAAGGACTGAATTTCTGGGCACAAAGAAAACAGAAACTGATTCTGGAACTTCCAAGTGTCTGGAAATCAAATTCCCAGATGAAAATGCCCTAATTGAGGACTTAACTAAACTTGGAACTCGTAACTCAGGTTTGAATATGCAGTTATCTCAGAAAGACTTGTGGAAAGTCTTACTGTCTGATGGCTTGGACCCCTGCTTCCTGCATGCTAAACCAACAAAGTTTTTGAGAGACCTGTATGAACAAAACCACTGTCAGCTTGGACAAAAGAGGACATGGAAAAGAGAGATTGAAGGAGAATCAGCTTTAAGAAAAAAACCGTGGAAGCAGAGATCTGGAATTAAGACATCTCCTTGGGCCAAGAGCGGAGCCCCACCCATGTGTACAGAGAGGGTGAGTTTTCCCCAGCAGTTGAAGAGGGTGGATGTCCCCACCCGATGTTCTGGGAGAGTTTTGCCACCCCAGGGTGCAGAGAGGGTGGAGCACATTCCTCAAGGATTAGGGCGGTTAAGGCCAACACCCCATAGGTCTGAGAGGGGTGAACCTGTATGCCAAAGGTTAGAGGGAATTGTTGTCTTCACCTCACTATACTAGGGGGGCTAAGACTCTAACCCAAAGATTGGGTAAGGTGTGGCAATCACCCCAACACTCTTGGGTGGTGAGGTCTGGAGCTTGCTCGACACCCAGATGCTTGATGGGGCTGGAACCAAGAAAATGGCCATTGAGCAAGACTGTGGAGGGGTGGGTTCCCATGTGGCCCCAAGGAGAAGAAATCATCATCTTAAGAATGACTCTGATTTTGAAATCGAATGGAGGATGCCCTGCAGGTTTATTGAACTGTAGAGGATCCATGACTCATGTTTAACAGCCCTTTCTCCTTATGATACTGAAAATGTTTATCCTTTGTCTTTCCATTTGTGTATTGGAAGCAGTTAAATGGTTTTGTAAGTTTCAGAGGTCTATAGCAGATGGGATTTTGCCTCAAGATGAACTGGATTTCTTTAAACTGCCTATGATATGATTTTGTATTTGAATTGTTACTGATTTAAGCTTTTTTGAATATTGTAATGTATTTTTAGAATTCAGAGGGTGGAGTGTTGCAGTTGGGCAGTTTGATGTAATTATGAATTCCAAAAATATAATTGGATCATGCTTGTAAACTGATCTGTTAATCTGGGCATGATTAAGTTATGATTAGGACATTGACTGGACTACGTAAATAGGGCGTTGAGCCCCACCCCTTGGTGGGTGGGGAATCGAATATAAAAGGCAAGGCAAAGAACAGAGTTGAGGCAGTTATTGAGAAGCAGTTTTGATGTTGGAGAAAAGGCCCCAGAAGAAGAGAAGTGAGCCATTCGCCTGATAGTCTACAGCTGACCTTGTGGAGGAACCAGAAGAGCTAAGCCCGGGGAGAGAAACACAGCCCCGGGAAGAGAGGAACACAAGAAGCCTGAACCCTGGCAAACGTCAGCAGCTGTCTTGCTCCAACATGTGGCAATGAACTTTGGTGAGAAGAAACTTACGATTTATGGCCTGGTATCTGTGGACTTCTACCCCAAATAAATACCTTTTATAAAGACCAACCCATTTTTGGTATTTCACATTAGCACCCCTTTGGCTGACTAATACACTATCTTACTTGAAGCATTTTTTCATTTAGTCACTGTATTAGTCAGGGTTCTCTAGGGAAACGGAATCAACAGGAGTTATCCATAAATAGTAAGAGATTTTATAAAATTCTCTCATGTGACTGTGAGGATGCACAAGTCCAGATTCCGCAGGCAGGCTGCAAACCAGGGGCTCCAATGAAGGTCTGATGAAGGTCCTTGATGAGTTTCCGGGAGATGCTGGCTGTCCAAAGACCAGCTAGGACATTCTCTCTGAATGCTGAAATCACCTCCCCTTTTAAGGCATTCAACCGATTGGATAAAATGTCACTCACTGCTGATGGCAATCTCCCTGGTTGATATTAATGTACTCAGCCATCTTATACAGTAAACTCACTGATGACTAAAGTCCAATAAAGTCCTTGTATTACAATTAGCCCAGTGCTTGCTTGACCAAACAACTGGGCACAATTACCTGGCCGAGTTGAAACAGTAGCCTAACCATCACAGTCACTAAATATTCTTCCTTGGTAAAATGGATTATTAAATGAAACAAATATATCACATGATGGATTACCAACACTGAAATTATTAAAAACCATGAAAACTGCATTCTGAATCAGTGTACTTCAAAAGTCTACATAGTATAATATTAATAGCTAACATTCTTAAATGTTGCATTTGACTTAGTAAGAATTTTAAATGCCCCTCTGTATTACTGTGTCTACACAACTTTTAGCCTATTGCTTTTGTCCTCTTCTCTGTAGTTTTGTGATTACCCATCTCTTTTAGTCTGCTAAAGCTGCCAATGTAAAATAGCAGAAATGGGTTGACTGTTATAATGGGAAATATCTTAGGGGTAAAAGCTTATAGTTCTGAGGCATGAAAATGTTCCAATCAAGGCACCATCAGAGATGCTTTCTCACCTGAAGTCCTGCTACATGGGAAGGCAAGATGGTGGCCAATCTCTGCCGAGGTACCTGACGTCCCCTTCAGGCTCACCTTGAGCTCAGCTGTGGACAATCAGACATACAGACTGTCTCTTTCAGAATTCCCTCTCTTTCAGCTTCAGCTGCTCTGCTTTCTCTTCAAGCTTAGCTGTGGGTAATCAGGCATATGGCTCGTCTCTTCCTAGACCTCTTTCAGCTTCTCCACTGATTCCAGCTTCTGGACCCTCTCTCAGCTGTAGCTCATCCTGGAGTCCTCTTTCACATGCAGGGTCAAAATGGTAGAGCTCCTCTTCTCTCTCTCTTCTTTCTCTGTGTTCTCAGTTTATAGAAGACCCAGCAAGACGGCCAAGACCCAACCTGGGTCTAGTCTCACTGAAGCTGTCCAATCAAAAGCCCTAAAGTGATCTAATCAAGAGATCTAATCAAAGGTCCTTTAACTGAATTTAATGAAATCAAAGGGCCCCATACCCACAGGAATGGATTAGTTCAAGGACATAATCTTTTCTGGGAATCACAAAATTCAAACCTTCACACCATCCTAGAGTAGTCCCCATCTCTGCCCACAATATTCTCAGTTTTACTGACAATACAGCTGACATTCTCTTTATTTTGTTAGTCAGTGATTATCTCCCTTGCTTAGGTTTTAATCTGGGCATGATTAAGTTATGATCAGTGTGAGATGGTATAGAGCATGGTGGTTAAATGCCAGATTACTTATATTAAATTCTGGCTCTGCCACTCACCAGCTGTGTGGTCTTGGGTAAATTACTTAACCCTTGAGTCAGCTGCTTCATCTGAAATCGGGATCCTAACAGTATTTACCTTGGTTGTTGTAAAGGTTATACCGGTTAGACAAATAATGGGCTTAGAATAGCACCCAGCACATAGAAAGTGCTCAACAAATGTTATCATTCCCACCGTTAAAAAGCCTTGTATCCCAGCACCTAGCACAGTGCCTGACACATGGTGAGCAGTCAAAACATGCTTGTAGGTGAATGAGTTATCCTGGCCTTATGAATTCAGTCTTTCTTATCTGCCTGTCCTCTATTACACCTGGTACCCAATAAATTAAGTTTGATCAACTTTTATTTAAACACACACACACACTGATTTGAGTTAGTAAGAACCTGAAGCACTGTTCTGGAAACTCATTTTAATATTGCAGGAACCATAAATAAATGAACTGATACCAGGTGTAGAACAGAACTTCATTTTGTTCCATTCTTATCATTGAAATGATACACACTATGTTACAGTTCAAGAAAAACTGCCAAGGAAACTGAATTAAATTGCATGTGTTTCTGTGTAAATGAATACACTGTCCATAAAATAATAATAAAGTGGATATTTTATAAAAGAAAATCTTAAACCTTGACTAAAATATAAATTACTTATTATTAATAAGCTTATTAAATTTATTAATGATTCTTAAATAATAACTCTACTCATGCAAAAATCTTAAAATTCATTGAAATAAGTAGGGACTATGAATATGCAACTAAAGTCAGAAAAGCCTGAATCCTGTCTTTTGCCACTTCTTAGCCGGGCAACTTATACAATTTACTTGATGTCTCTAAGCTTTGGTTTCCTCATCTCTAAGACAGTAAAAAAATAATAACTATTTCATAGGGTTGTTGTAAGATTAAAAGATATAGTAATACTGTGTAAAGTGCACAGTGCTCAAAAATGATCATTCACTTTCATTAATTTCAAACATTGCTAAAAGATAAATTAAAATCACAATTAATCTGATATTTTTCAAGCTCAGATCTATAAAAGCAATAAGATGTTAAATGATATTATTCTCTCTTTGCCAACAGAAATGTCACCTGCATGGGTAAGCCACTGTAGCCACTTTTCCCTAGGAGGACACAGGACTGACATTCTAAAATGCATCATTCAAAAAAACACTACTCAACCAAGTTGAATGAATGTTCAGCAAGGCCAATAAGCATAAGACAGAAAAATCTACAGAACTGTCACAAAATGGTGCCAACCACATTTCAGTAGTTCTTGGGAAATGAATAGAAATTCTGAGGATAAGCTGTTCCAAAAAAAAGTAAAATTAAAATATTTTCAGGGCCATGGTCACAGTGGGTAGACAATCACTCAATAAAAGAGGGAATAGTGAATTCCCAGCCGGGAGAGCTCTGCCACATTCTCCAAGGGAGCAGCAACAGTCCCCCGAGTGCAGGGGCAGTGTCTGGCAAAGGAGGATGGTCCACTGATGGGTTCTTGTTATTGATGACTAGCCTTACGAGTCTTTGTTCTTGTAATTGAAACTCAGCCTACTGTTATGAGGTACCTAAGGGTTGCCACCTGAGAGCCTCCTTGTTGCTCAAATGTGGCCTCTCTCTAAGCCAAACTCAGCATATGAATGCATTACCTTCCCCACAGCGTGGGACATGACTCCAAGGGATAAGCCTCCCTGGCAATGAGGGATTAATACCAAGTGCCAACTGGCAATACGACTGGAAAAATACCTTGACTAAAAGGGGGAAAAGGTAAAGACAAATGAGTTCATGTGGCTAAGAGACTTCAAAGAGATCAGGAGGTCATACCAGAGGTAACGCTTATGCACTCCTCAGTAGGAGCTCATAGAACACCAAAGTGGATATCACCCCACACAGAGGGGCTCCTGAGGGCTCTGGAGACACCCAGGTCCTATATCAGGGTGGATAGCTCCAGAGATTGATGCTTTATCAGTGGGCTCTACTTTGGAATCTGTGCTCCTGATAGTGACAGAGTTGGACTCAAATAAGTCCTCCCTGCACATGGCCCATCAGTCCCTTCTATTCAAACCTATATGTGATGCTGGAGTTTATAGGTGTCTTTCCAGAGACTGGAACCTCTGGTCTGCCCATGTGCCAGCTGTGCCTGGAATCTTGGTGGAGCTTCCACTCCTACTCTACAGCTCAATGTACTTACCCAAGTCACCTGGTGAGGAGACGATGATGGACAACGGCCATCCCAGGGAATGGAGAGAGCCTGCAGCTGCAGGCAGGATAATCCCATCCACCATATCCATGGGATATAAGCCCACTCTCACTTGGAGGTAGAGTTGATGTCAACATCCCAGACTCCTCAGGATTTGGGGAAGAGCTATGGACTAGAGTGGACTTTATGGTATTCTTTTGTAGACATATTGTGATTCAAGCAATGGAAGAAATTATAACAGTGAGTTGAATCCAGTGGCCACTGGACACTTTCGGGGCAGGGAAGGGAAAAGCAGTTGTAATACAGGGGCTTTTTCAGGATTTGGGAATTATCCTGAGTGACATTACAACGACAGATATAAGCCATTTTACATCAGCATATAACATGCAGAACTGTGTGGGAGAGAGTGTGGTCTACAATGTGAACTATGGCCCATGCTTAGTGGCAAAGCCCCAGGATGTGTATATCCATTGCAGTTGATGTGCCACACTAATGAAAGATGTTTATGTGGGATGTTATGGGAGGTGTGGGAGGTGGGGAACATGGGAATCCCTGTAATTTTTGTGTAACATTTATGTAATCTAAGCATCTTTTAAAATATAAAAATTTAAAAAAATAAATGAGGAAAAAAATTTTTTTCACAGTTAAATTTTTAAGAAATATGAGTTTCCAATTACTTCTTGAAGTGGGTGTATAAACTAGCTAATAAACAGCAGAAACACACACACACACACACACACACAAGCCAATGAGAGCAGCAGAAACAAACAAAAACCAAATATGATAACTAACATTCTGACTACAATTCTGCAGACAAGACTCATTCGCTTTGAGTGCCAAAGCCGGGAAGGGGATGTGGCTCAAGCGATTGGGCTCCCACCTACCATATTGAGAGGTCCCAAGTTTGGTTCCTGGTGCCTCCTAGAAAGGATGAGCAAGACAGCAAGCTGGAGTGATAGTCTGGCATGGTGAGCTGACACAACAAGATGACGAAACATGGTGACACAAAGAGGAAACACAATGAGAGACACAACAAAGCAGGTAGCAGAGATGGTTCAAGAGATTAAGCACCTCTCTCCCACATGGAAGGTCCTAAGTTCAGATCCTGATGCCTCCCAAGAGAAGACAAGCAGACACAGAGAGCACACAGCAAAATGGACACAGAGAGCAGACAGCGAGAGCAAACGGGAGCGGGGGGGAAGGGGGGGAGATAAATAAATAAAAATAAATCTTAAAAAAAAAAAAAAAAAAAAAGAGTACGAAAGCCACTGTAGCCATGGCTAGTGAAAATTTATTTGGATTTCATAAACCTCACCTTTCATAACAGAGGACAAGGTTCTACCTTGTTTGAAGTATGCAGACCTTATAAGGTCTAGTCTGAATTAAAAGGCATTTCTATTATCAAAAACAAAAGCCTAATTCATTCATTTCTAAGTGACATTTCCCAGATCTAGATATTAGAAAGGAACTGCTTTAAAATTAATTCTAATAAAATATAAAACATGTAAGGTTTTATAATCTTTATAGTGCAAATTTCATTGTAGTTATGTTTCAACCTCAAAAGTTTTTTTTTTTTTTTTTTTTAATTTAATTCTGATATGTCAGAGAGCAAAAGAAAATACTAATAATTCTGAATACCCAAATAAATGCCAAACAGTCTTGGTAAAATCCATAGTTAGACTCTACACACATCCTTTGGAAATAGGGTAATTCAAACAACCACTCTGTACGTCTCCTTCTCATCAACCACTTTCCGAGAGGCTGTGGGATGATTCATGGGGGGGGGGGGGGCAGGCTTTCCACACTATTAAGAATTCCATTTCCTCTTCCCGAATCTCAGGAATCAAAGAGTGGACATGCCATTCTCTCCTCCCACACGGTGAAATGTCAATCAGAGAAACATTAATAAAGTACCTTGTTAATAATGCAAAGCGGTGACTGTATCTGGAGGTGGTGATTCAAAGAAAAACAAGGCAAAGTTGCTAGTGGAGGCAGGGACATGGATATCTAATGCTGATTGCCACAAAGACGCACGAATGAGAAGTGCTAAGAACACAGAAAAGGCAGGCATTGCCTGCACTGCAAAGAACTACCCTTATTCCAAGATATGATCTATCTCTATACTTCTTCATGACTCCCTAGTTTACCTGCCTTTATAAGACCTCCAGATTTCTCCTCCTTATTTGAGAAGTTCCTCCTTAAACAGTGCTTTCCCTATTGTAATAGGCTGGATAAAACCATCTCCTTAATTGTCCAGGGCATTTTCTTTCATACAGGGTATCATCTTGCTTTGACTGCAATTCAAGGAAAGGAAGCTGTCCTGGTTTGTCTTTTGTGGACCCCAGAAAATTATATTCTTAAGTTAACCCATTCCTGTGCCTATAAATGCAGTTTAAATGGGCCTTTTGATTAGATTCAGTTAAGAGACCTTGATTAGATGACTTTACTAGATCAATTTTGACTGGATTACATCAGTGAGGCGTGATGCAGGTTGGGTCTCTGCCCTCTTGCTGGGTCTTATATAAACTGAGAACACACTGAGAGACATGGAGAAAGGAAGCTGCCATTTTGATCCTGCCATGTGAGAGAGAAGAGGGAAAGACAGAGAGAAGCCTGATTGACCACAGCTGAACTCAGAGAGAAAGCAGAGTAGCCAAGGTTGAGAGAGGAGGCCCGGAAAGAGACAAGCCTTATGCCTCAACACCCATAGCCGAGCTCCAGGAGATGGTGAGCTTGGAGGGGAAGGCAGAGACCTCAGCAGAGATCTGCCGACATCTTGACTTGCCACATGGCAGGATGCCAGGATCACCAGTAGCTGACTTTGGTGAGAAAGCATCTCTGATTTGGATGTTTCATGACCTTGGAACTGTAAGATTTTCCCCTAATAAAATTCCCATTATAAAAGCTGTATTCGGGGGGCGGATGTGGCTCAAATGGTTGGGCGTCCATCTGCCATATGGAGGGACCTGGGTTCGATCCCCGGGACCTCCCGGTAAAAAAAAAAAAGCTGTATTGGTGTGCCAAAGGGATGCTGATGCAAAGTACCAGAAATCTGTTGGCTTTTATAAAGGTTATTTATTCAGGCTAAAAAGCTTACCGTTACAAGGCCCTAAAGAGTTCAACTCAAGGTTGCTTTCTCACCAAAGTCAGTTGCCTTGTGTTGAAGCAAGATGATGGGCAATCTCTGCCTGGTCTCTCCTTCCTTCTTCCTCTTAAGGCTCCATGGGCCCAGCTTCTTCTTATCTCAGCTGTAGGCTGGCATAGGGCTCACCTCTCAAGGCTTCCTATATGAGTCTGGCATAGGACTCATTTCTTTCCAGGCTTTCTCAGCTGCTCAGCTGCTCTGTTCTCTTCAGCTGCAAACTATCAGGCAAATGACTCATCTCTCCCTGGAACACCAGGCTAAAAAAAATGACAGAGCTCTCCCTCTTCCCATGTGTCTTCTTGAATGAGTGTCCATTATATCGGCCCACCAAGGGGACGGGGACTCAGTCTTATTGACGTAGCCCAATCAGAAGCCCTAAACTAATTTTATCAAGTAAACTTAATCAGACGTCCTTAACTGAATCTAATACAACCAAAGGATATCACACCCAGAGGAACAGATAAATCTACAAATATAATCTTTCTCTTTTTGGGATTCATAAATAATCTCAAACTGTCACTAAAGCCAACACATTTCTGGGATATTGCATCAGCAGTCCTGTAGAAAACTAATACAGGAGCTAAGATTTCTGTTTCCCTGTGAACCAGAGGGTCAAGCTGTTTTGAGAAGGCAGCCAGCATAGCATCGGGTGACTGGAGACCCAGCTCCCAGGGAACCATATCTTCTCAGTTCCCCTCAGATCAAATGTGACACAGCATGCTATGATGGATCTGTTAGGCTGTGATAAATGCAGAGATGACTGTGGCCCAGTCTTTAAGAAAGTGACATGCTATGAGCAGTGCTCTCATAATAGCCTATTGCTGCAGTTACACTGCGGCTTCTCTGGAACACTTCCTTTCAGCTTCTTCTGTAACTGCACATCATGCGCCTGCAACCAGACACACACACAAACACAACTTCACCACCTGCACAGACACCAAAGGCAACATATCATCTAATAGAAACCAGGATGAAGATTATTTTTTTTAGGCGGTACCAGGGATTGAACCCAGGACCTCGTACATGGTAAGCAGGCACTCAACCACTGAGCTACATCTGCTCCCCAATGAGAGTTGGTTTTTTTCCATTTGTTTGTTTGTTTTTAGGAGGTACCGGGGATCGAACCCAGGACCCCATACATGGGAAGCAGCCACTTAACCACTTGAGCTACATCCACTCCCAAGGTCCTTTAATTAAAAATTTAATTAAAAAAAAAATAAAGTAAATGGCATCCCCAAATTAGCACGTGCCCTGAGTATAAATTGAGGAAACTTAAAATACACATATTTAATGACCAATTAAAGAAAAGGTCAGCAAACTATAGTCCATGGGCCAAATCTGCATACTGTCTTGTTTTCGTAAATAAAGGCAGGCACAAAATATTAAGATTTGTGCTTTACTGGAACAAAGTTACATTCGTTCCTTTACATCTTGTCACAGCCATTTTCATGTTGTAACAGCAGAGTGGAGTAATTCCAACAGGAACCATATGGCCAGAGAGATAAGAATTTACTACCTGCCCTTTATAGAAAAAGTTTGCTGGCCCTTTATAGAAAGTTTGCCAACCCCTGAAATAAAGAATCAAAATTAGTACCTTGCTATTAATAAATAGAACCCCAAAGCTTTTATATGAAAAGTACCATTAAAACATCACTATTACTACCATCACATCAAATCTTTTTTCAGATGAAACATGATTTTATCTAATTTGTAGACTTTCTACTCTTGTGCAATGCAATTAAAATAACATCATTTACTGAACTAAGCAGAAAGGAAGATTTATGCACTTCTATTCTGGCCTTTTCCAAAAATGTTTTTAAAAGCAAACTGAACAATGAATCATATTAAATTTGCTAGTGGAGGATGTAGCTCAGTGGTTGAGCGCCTGCTTCCCATGTACGAGGTCCTGAGTTCAATCCCCAGTACAAGTTAACACAGAGAAGATCACTTAATGTAACTATTTCTCAAATTTAACCTATTCTTCTGTGAGATTATATTTACATTTTCTTTGCAGGGTTCACTGGTTGGATGAAGCCGGTCACTCAGGAGCTCCCACCATCTCATGGTGTGCCCTGACTCCCCTCTACCTCATCAGAGCCAACCCATGGCCTCACCAACTCCGAGTCAGGAAGCACTCAGTCAATATGAAGGTGCCTCTTCCTTTTTCTCTCTCTCTGATGCAGTCTTGGCTCTGGTCAAATAAAGCTGGGAAGATCAATTAAGGCTAGATTTTAAAGACAGCTGAGTAAGTTAGAGAAGTTCTTTCTAAAGAGGAGAGGGACATGATCCTGTCTGTGTTGGGAAGGTAATTCTGGAGGCCATGAGGAAAACGGATGGAAAGAAAACAAATGAGGAGTAAGAAGAGGGGCTGGCGACACTGCCACCCACAAGGCGATGAACACCAGAGACGTGACCCAGGCAGTGACGGTAAGAATGGAGAAGAGTTAACAGAAGGGAACACGCTCTCAAGGTGGAAGCAACTAAAGCATATTATTCTGTAGGCTGGCTCTGCAGGTCTATTGTCTTACTGTTTCTATTTTTTGAACTTTTATTTTGTTCTTTCCTTTCAGAAGAGGAGGAAATTCTTAAGGGATTTGATAGGTTCTTTCTGCACTATCTACGTTTATGCTGCAGAGTACTGAGGTAGTAGGAGATGTGGAGGCTGCAGAGGGGGCAGGGCACTGGCTCCTCCTCATCCTAGCCAGCTGACCTCGCCAGTTCCCCACTTTATCAGTAAAGTACGGATGATAATGTCTACTTTTCAGGGTTGTTTTAAGAATTAGAGAAAAAAATATGCACATATTTTACATTTACAGAACAGGCATTCAGTAAATAATAGTTACTAATATTTTCACAGTACAACCACACAAATAGAAATAACGTATGTTTAGAGAACTACAAAAAGTCTTTGCTTTTCTACAAAGTTGGTTTTGAAAGTCTCTCACTTTTCCTCTGGAAGAGAGGTGTTATTAGGGTAAGTCAGTTTGGGTCTTTCAAAAAAATTATTTTCAAGGTTTATTTTCAGGGAACTTGAAAAATTCAAGGAGGAACAGCTATACTGAAAATATATGAAAATTTTCAGTAACGCACTGTAGTTCTAGCCTCATAAACCTAGTAATTTTCTCCTCGATCTAACCTGCCAAACACATGTCCTCCTTGCATTTCAAGGAAGATGGGTGCTGGTAAGTTAGCTGAAATGTGGATAAATGGTAGGTGTTTAGTAAGATTCTGACCGAAAATAATCACTTGGTGGGTAAAGCAGAGGGCTTAGAGATCCTGACATAGAGTGGCAACAAAAGGGGGAGATTAATGATATTTGACCACTCTAACTCCAAAATCCAAATCCAATTTAAAATATTAGGGAAAAAACAGACTAAGAGTGATTACTTTGATTTGTGAGGCGCGTTTGAGAAGATGTCTTCTGACAACTGTAAACAGGCGAGTTTCTTCAGAGGCACATGACATGGCTATTGATAATTCTGATTCTGGAGCCCATCAAGAGAATTATCCTGTTAGCACTGAAAAGTCCCAACACTACAAAGTGACCTATTTTCCTTCACCCTTGAGATCAAATCGAGTTTTCTTCAGGATCTTTCTCTAACCTTTTCCAGAGGCCAGGTGCCCTTTAAACAGCAAAGCAATTTGTATTCTCTTGAGGAAAAGGTCTCCAGACCTTGGTTTTATTTACAAAGCAGACCTGTGCTGAATGATGATTTCAGTGTTAAGTTAGAAAGGAAATACCCTGAAGCAGCCACTCAAGAACTATATTCTTTTTGAAGGGTCTAATTTGATTTTTTTTCATGTTTGAGTATATTCAATACAGAACATTAAAAAACAATATGAACTTCACCATGAGTTGGGAAAAAAGAAAATTCTGACACACTCAAAATTCTTTCAGCATGGATTTTTTAATGAAATACATATATAAGTACATTTAAGCAAGAAAGCAGCAAATAGAGAGCCTTCAAATATTATATCTACTTACAAAGACAATATGGATTTTCCATATAAATAAAGGAGAATGTAAGCTTGAAAGTAAATCTGAAAAGAAAAAATGTTTCTTTTTCCTGTGAATATGTTGAGTGGGAAATCTCTGTGCTGTTCTTTATCCCCATGTAAGTAGAGAGTCTGTGACATTTTAGCATAAAATCTAAGAATTATTCCAAATGTTGCTTAAGAGTTTAAAAGTCCTCTGGGGATTTTTATTTTACTAATATACTTTTTTAAAAAAGATACTTAGATTACATAAATGTTACATAAAAAATATAGGGGATTCCCATATGCCCGACTCCCTACCCCTCTGGGGACTTTGCAAGACAACCTTTATTTAAAACTATACTGAATTAAGAAGTTTTTTTTAAAAAATTTAAAAATCCAAAAAAAAAAAAAAAAAAAAAAAAAAAACCTATGAAAAAACTGAATAGTGTTGTATATTATTTTATTTTATTTTTATTTATTTATTTTTTTTACCAGGAGGTACCAGGGATCGAACCCTGGTCTCTCCATATGGTAGACGTATGCCAAACCTCTTGAGCCACATCCGTTTCCCTGTATATTATTTTATAGTTCAACTTAACGCTTGTTAACACAGGACAGAAACTTAAAGCAGCTTTTCGCTTGACCTTCTGTTTTAATTTAATTTACTGTTTACTATGTGAGATATGTATAATAGCCTCACACTTTGAAAAGGTTTGTAATTTTGCAACAACCTCTGCAGTATTAGATATAGAAATGTTTTCTTTGTCAACATTTAAAAACTTTTGGTTCATCTTGCTGAGAAACAATTTGTCAGTATCTATTTCAAGTTCATCCAGTAAATAACATGTATGCATCACTTTGGACCAGACAACATCGTTCTACCATATGAAGAAAATAAAGGCAAACTAACAAAAATAATGGGGGGAAAAAGACACTTTTCTCTAAGTACAGCAGATGTCAACTGCAATGAGCACTCTACTGCAATGTCATTATACTGAAATTGGATTTCTAAAGAAACATTTGGAAGAATTTCTATGAAAATACATACCCTCTCTAACCTTTCTGCAGGATATGATTTATTGAAATGGCCACAATGTCAATTCACAGAAAAAGAAAATGACTTTGAGAAGAGATAAGACTTGATGACCTATAATTGCAAAATTACTACAGTAGAAGAGAGAGGTGCTGTTGCCCCTTGCTGTAGAGGAGAGACATGACCCCCAAAGAGCTGGAAGTAAATCAAATCATGTTTTAAACTGAATGCACAGGAAGATCTTGAATAAATTCCACTCCTTGCCACGATTTTGCCTTCTAGGCTAGATATTAAACTCTGATTAAACTCCCCATGAAGACAAAACACAGAGCAAATTCACCCAGATTATTGAGTTCATTAGTTGATAAAATTAAACACTACAAATCTTGCCAGCCTGAATATTTTTGCATAGATTATACACCATGTAGATAACCTGAATGCGCCATCACAGTGACTGGCAACCAGTGGCCTGGATCAATTCCAACCTGCAGCATTACACAGAGCCTCTGTGTTGCTGCTTCTCACATATACCAAAATGCTAAGATTTTAGTGACCAGAGAGCAGGGACAAAGTTCTCACTGATCTTCTATTCAATAACTCTATCCCGAATGCATCTATGATCTAGATCATCTAGGCAATCTAATCTGTAAGAAAAATCACATATATATAAAATTTTGTTTTAACATGGGATACACAAAAAAGTTCTATGCCTTTGTGTGAAAAAAAAAAAAAAAGCCATAAACACTTTTATGTTCCCTGCATTGACCCTATGTTATAAATATTTTTTGGTAGAACATATAATTAACACAAAATTTGCCATTTTAACCACTTTCAAATGTATAATTCAGTACCATTAATTTTATTAACAATGTTGTGTCACCATCCCCACCATCCATTACCAGAACTCTTTCACGATCCCCAATCGAAACTCTGTATCCAATAAGCAGTAACTCCTAGCTTACCCTCTTCCCAGCCCCTGGTAACCTCTATTCTACTTCTGTCTACGGTTTTGCTTATTCTAGATATTTAAGATAAGCGGAATCATACAACAATTGTCTTTTTGTGTCTAGCTTATTTCACCTAACAATGTTTTCAAGGTCCATCCATGTTGGAGCACGGATCACAGATAGACTGATTTTTCAGGGGCTGCTTGCTCACCACTGCTCAAGATCTGCATTGGTTTCTCCTTTGCCTTGCTTCCTTTACTCAATCACTCTCCCAAAGCTGCTGCCTCTTTCCCTGACGTTTTGCTGTGATTCTAATATCACTATTTACATGTTTCTTTAGGGAGAGAAAGGTGTCCTTGTTCATGTATTCCCACCAATGAACCTGCCTTGATACCACAGTCTGGTGCTGTGTTTGAGACTTCCTCTACCTGAGGTGCTCCTCCCACAGAGCTGAGGGGCTGCTTCTGCCAATACCTGACAGCCAGGGGCCTTTTCTCTCCTTTCACCTCATCCCAGGAATATACCTGGTGTTCTCTGGTGCAGGTTAAGGAATTAAAGACGTCAATTAGAGAGCACCATCAAACCAGGTGTTTAAAAGCATATGAAGGCACAGCCCTCATTTCTAGATGCTTCCCTAAGACTGCCTGTGGAAGAATACTGTCTATTTTGCTGCTTGATTTTGCTTTCCTGGTTGTGGGAGACAATTATTAACTGTTGTGAACTAAAGTGTCTGACAAACTCTTTGCCCTTCTTGTTTTTTTTATAGTAAAAGTTGTACACTTACAAAGCAAACATGCATATCATCATACAGGGCTCCCCTACATCACCCCACCACAACACCTTGCATTGTTGTGAAACATTTGTTACAATCTATGAAAGAGCATCATCAAAACATTACTACTAACTATAGCCCATATCTTAACATTTGATGTATTTTTCTCCAACCCACCAGGTTATTAACACCCTTATATTTGTTACTGTTCAGGAAAGAAGGTTCTCATATTTGTTCTGTTAACCACACTCCATCGTCCACCACTGGATTCTCTGTGTTATGCAGTCCCATGCTTTGTTCAATCCATTCAATCTGTGCCCTTTTATATGCCCCACAAATTAAGAGATGACTACCTATCACTAGTGATATGGGCAGACCCTACTTTTAATAATTTGCCTGATGGGCCTGCACAGGTGGGAAACTCCAAACCTTTAAGTTGGTGTCCGTCAAACTGAGGAATCCATATTCTAAGGGGGTGTATATGACAGAGTGATGGGGTACATGAAGCCAATGAATGGACACCACAGACACTTAGAAAGAAACATTATCAGAGTCAGGTAAATCCAGCGATATTGTGGAACAGAATGCAACTGTTGTTAGTTATTAGGATAAAATATAAAAATTCAATAAATTTTTAGCTTACTGCAGCTGCCTCCTGCTATAGTCCTCAAGTCCCCAAAGGCCTGCTTCTCTCACCTTTAAAGCTAAGGGACAAAGTTTGTGAATCATTGACTGAATTGCCTAGGTTTTCTCTCAGGTTTCTCCCTATGCTGTATATACAAGTCATGACACTGTTATACATTGATGCAATAAGAAATAAACTAGAAAGACTAAAAGTAAGAAATATGCAATAAAATGGTAAGATATATTATGTTATTTTGTGTTCAAATGTGCTTTCAAAAATTCTAAATGTAGTAATTATGTTTTTACTACAGCAAGGCATTAGGCTTGGCAACCTGGGATAAATAAGGATGACCAGTTCTTACAACACTGTCTTTACAGCTGTTATCAAAACTGACAACCAAATGTATGTGGCCCTTTTAATGATACATACAATTTGGTACTTGCTGGCCCCTCTGCCTGGAGCACTCTTTGCTCCAGTTCTCTACATTGCTGACTGCTTCTCCTCCTTCAAATACACTTCCTCAGAGGCCTTTTCTAACCATCCCATCTATTGCAGTCCCTTTCCCATTCCTGTTTTTATTATCCTGCTTATTTCCTGCAAAGCAATTGCCACAATTCGTAGAGACATGGTAATTTTTTAATGAATGTAATTTATTTAATAATCATATCACATTATAGACTGAAGTGTTGCATTTCACCTCAACTGACTGTAATCCACATGTTATATAAAATGGGATCTATCTATCTTAGCAGAAAATAAAGGTGATGTAAAAATTACTATTAATGACATTCATTTTTAAAAATGAATTTAAACAAATACATTTCTATCAAACCTAAGAGGCTTCCTTCATAGCCCCAAAAATGCAATTTAACTCAAAATTTTAACTAGTGAACTATTAAAGTATACACATACTATAACTTAAAATCCATTTGGAACAAACTCCAAATATGCTTATTTTATACTTATTATTAAATATAAAGATGTAAGCTCCCTGGTACCTAAGAAAATATTTATGACTAATAAAGAGCAGATTGTAGAGAGCAGATGTGGCTCAAGCAGCTGACTGCCCGCCTCCCACACGGGAGGTCCCAGGTTCAGTTTCCAGTGCCTCCTAAAGACGACAAACAAACAACAAGCAGACAATGAAAATTTTTTCTTCAAGAAGTTTTATGGTTGTTGCTTTTACATTTAAGTCCTTGATACATTTTGAGTTAAGTTCTGTGTATGGTGTGAGATAGGGGTCCTCTTTCTTTCTTTTGGATATGGCTATCCAGTTCTCCCAGCACCATTTGTTGAATAGGCTGTTCTGGCCCAGCTGGGAGGGATTGACAGCCTTGTCAAAAATCATTTAACTGTAGATGTGAGGATCAATTTCTGAGTTCTCAGTTTGGTCCCATTGGTCAATCTGTCTCTCGTTATGCCAGTAACATGCTGTTTTTATCAAGATAGCTAAGTAATATGCTTTCAAGTCAGGAAGTGAGAGTCCTCCAACTTCATTCTTCTTTTTTAAGACATTTTTTGCTATTCGGGGTCCTTTACCCTTCCAAATAAATTTGATTATTAGCTTTTCAATTTCTGCAAAAAAGGTTGTTGGGATTTTTATTGGGATTGCGTTGAATCTGTAAATCAGTTTTGGCAGAAGTGACATCTAAACGATATTTAGTCTTCCAATCCATGAACATGGAATGTCTTTCCATTTATTTAAGTCTTCTTCGGTTTCTTTTAGCAATGTTTTATAGTTTTCTGAATACAGGTCCTTTATGTCCTTGGTTAAGTTTATTCCAAAATATTTGATTCTTTTAGTCGCTATTATAAATGGAATTTTTTTTTCTGATTTCCTCCTCAGATTGCATGTCAGTAGCGTATAGAAATGCTATTGATTTTTGCATATTAACCTTGTATACTGGCACTTTGCTGAACTCATTTATTAATTCTAGTAGCTTTGTTGTGGATTTTTCAGGATTTTCTAGATATAGGATCATGTCATCAATGAATAGTGAAAAGTTTTACTTCTTCCTTTCCTCTTCAGGTGTGTTTTATTTCTTTGTCTAGCCTAATTGCTCTAGCTAGAACTTCTAGCACAATATTGAATAATAATGGTGACAGTGGGCATCCTTGTCTTGTTCCTGATCTCAGCCAGGAAAGCTTTCAGTTTTTCACCATTGAGTACAATGCTAGTTGGAGGTTTTTCATATATACATTTTACCATATTGAGAAAACTTCCTTCTATTCCTATCTTTTGGAGTGTTTTTCTCAAGAAAGGGTGCTGTATTTTGTCAAATGCCTTTACAGCATCAACTGAGAGGATCATGTGATTTTTCTTCTTCAATTTACCAATGTGGTTTATTACGCTAATTGATTTTTCTTGTGCTGAACCACCCTTGCATACCTGGAATAAAACCCATTTGATCGTGGTGTATAATTATTTTAATGTGCTTTCGGATTCTGTCTGCAAGTATTTTGTTGAGGATTTTTGCGTCTATATTCATTAGAGATATTGGTCCATAATTTTCTTTTTTCACAGTATCTTTATCTGGTTTTGGTATTAGGGTGATGTTGGCTTCATAGAATGAGTTTGGTAGGATTCCTTCCTGTTCAATTTTTTGGAAGAGTTTGAGCAATACTGGATCAGGTCATATTTGAATGATTGGTAGAATTCACCTATGAAGCCCTCTGGACCTGGGCTTTTCATCTTTGGGAGGTTTTTGATAACTGTGTCAATCTCTTCACTTGTGATTGGCTTTTGTGGTCTTCTATTTCTTCTAAAGTCAGTGTAGGCAGTTCATGTATTTACAGGAATTTGTCCATCTCATCTACATTTTCTAATTTTTTGGCATATAGTTGTTCAGAGTATCCTCTTATGATCTTTCTTATTTCTACGGGGTCAGTGGTAATGTCCTCCCTCTCATTTCTGATTTTATTTATTTGTGTCTTCTCTCTTTTTCCCTTTGTCAGTCTAACTAAGGGTTTGTCGATTTTGTTGATCTCTCAAAGGAGAAAACATAGGAAAACATCTTCAAGATCTTGTGGTAGGTGGTAATTCTTAAACCTTATACCCAAAGCACGAGCAACAGAAGAAAAAATAGATAAATGGGACCACCTCAAAATTCATCATTTTTGCACCTCAAAGAACTTTGTCAAAAGGGTGAAAAGGCAGCTGACTCAATGGGAGAAAATATCTGGCAATCACATATCTGATAAGAGCTTAATATCCATGATCTATAAAGAGATCATACAACAATAAAAAGGCAAACTATCCAATTAAAAAATGGACAAAAGACTTGAAGAAATACAAATGGCGAAGAAACACATGAAAAATGTTTACCATCACTAGCGATTAGGGAAATGCAAATCAAAACTACAATGAATGCGAATATTCTTGCTGACCTGATTTTGTGATAATCAGGATAGGCTAAACATTCGCTATATTAGAAACCATGCATGTGTCCTCAGACCTAGTTCTTCTCCTTAGGTCTGGTTTTTAGAATACTGGTGATAATTAAGCCTAACTTATTATATGACCATCCTGTATGGGAAAAGACTGTGACTTTGGGTATCTTTAGTCAACCTTAAGAGATATAGCAGGGGGACAGATGTGACTCGGGTGGATGGGCATCTGTCTACCATATGGAGGGACCTGGGTTTGATCCCTGGGACCTCCTGGTAAAAATAAAAAAAAGAAAAATATAGAAGACACGTGGGCCTCCAAGCCCTGTGCGCGGGTGTACTGCCAGGCCCCGTGAGCTACCCAGCAAGATGATGATATAACAGGAGAGTGACACAAGGGAGAGCCAAGATGAGACACACCAAAAAACTAGGAACTAAGGTGGCACAGGCAGTAGGACGACTCTCTCCCACATCAGAGGTTCCGAGATTGAATCCCAGTGAAGACAGGAGAAGGATGAGAAGAGAGGGCAGGAGATAGACACAGAGAGTTGCCCAGTGAATGGACACAGAAATAGCAAAAATGGGGGGGGGGCACTAAAAATGGATAAAAGTAAATAAATAAATAAATCCTTTTTAAAAATGTATAGGGGAGGAAGATATGGACTATGGTTGGTAGTGATACTTTGACAATGCTCTTTCATGATTTGTTGGCAAATGTTTCACAACAATGCAGGGGCGGGGGCTGATGTGTGGGAGCCCTGTATGATGTTGTACATGTTTGTTTGGTAAGTTCATGATGTATACTGAACACTTATGGTTTGTGTATGTTCATGTATGAATATGATATACTTCAATAAATTATTTGAAAAAACAGTACAATGTGATATCATTTCACACTTATTAGACTGGCTGCTATTAAAAAGTCGGAAAACTGTCAATGTTGGAGAGGATGTGGGGAGATAGGAACACTTATTCACTGTTGGTGGGACTGTAGAATGGTACAGCCACTGTGGAGAGTGTTTGGCAGTTCCTAAGGAAGTTGAATATAGACTTGCCACGTGACCCAGCAATAGCATTGCTAGGTATATATCCAGAAGAACTGAGAGCAGTGACATGAATAGATATCTGCACACCAATGTTCATAGTAGCATTATTCACGATAGCCAAAAAGTTGGAAACAACCCAGGTGTCCATCAACTGATGAATGGATAAAGAAATTGTGGAGCATACACATGATGGAATATTATGCAGCAGTAAGAAGAAATGAAGTCATGAAACATATGACAACATGGATGAGCCTGGAGGACATTATGTTGAATGAAGCAAGCCAGACACAAAAGGAAAAATATTGTATGATTGCCCTATTATGAACTAAAAATATTATGTGAAATATATATTATGTGAAATATGAATATGTATAGAATTGCATATATAAGACGATTTTCCCTTGAAGCTGAACAAATGTAAGTTAATACTACACAAAGTTAATATCAGGCCAAAAAAAATAAAAAGACATTATACTAAGTGAAGGAGACCAGATATAGAGGACTACATATTGTATGATTCCATTTATATAAAATGTAAATACAAATCAATTCATAAAGATGAAAGGAGACTAGTTGTTATATATGTCTGAGGAAGGACTGCTGGAGGGGGGGTTTGGAGTCTTTCTTTTTGGAGTAATGAAATTGTTCTAAAATTTTTAAGATGATAAATGTACAGCAGTGTGTTTATACTAAAAGCATTGATTATACACTTTGGATAGAACAGCCAGAAACAGCAACTATATAGAGCGGGATAAGCATAGAGATATTGAGAGGGGAGGAATTTTCATATTTGTTTGTCTATTATTATTATTATTATTATTATTATTATTATTGAAATAATGAAAATGCTCTAATAAGGATTGAAGTGATGAATGCACAACTATGTGATTATAGCAAATACCACTGACTGTACACCTTGGATGAATTGTATGCTTCATTAATATGTATCAGTAAAATTGATTTTAAAAAATACAATACAATTGGAAAAAAAAAAAAAACAATGAGCTGACAATGAGCGAAAAAAAAAAAAAAATGAGTAGGGAGCGGATGTGGCTCAAGCACCCACATGGGAGGTGCTGGGTTCAGTTCACGTTGCCTCCTAAAGAAAAAAAAAACAGACAACAAGCAAAACAATGAGCAGACAAGGGAGCCATTTCAGGGGGTGGGGGAAAAAAAGCAGATTGCAGAATATACATGTCTGTGTACAAAATAAGTGTCAGACCAAGGTATCTTTTTTAAGCCAGGCTTTATCCATGCAACTCTATTACAACATCATCTCATTAGCATTACAGAAACCCATACAGAAACAGGGTAAATTTTAATCTTTTAGTTTATCTTTGGCGTGCCTCCTCCCAACAAAATGGGCCAGAACCTTGTCTTATTTAGTGCCATGTCCCCAGCTCTACTGAGTGTCACTAAATAAATATTTCATGAACAGAAGAATACTGCATAGTATTTAGAAATTAAAAAACAAAACAAAACAGGCATTTATCACAGACTTTTTTTTTTTTTAAGATTTTATTTATTTATTCATTTATCCCCCCCCCCCCTTGCTGCTTGTGCTCGCTGGATCAGCTAACCACGCCGTGCGGGCGGGCTTGCCTTCACCAGGAGGCCCCGGGAACCGAACACAGGGCCTCCCATATGGTAAACGGGAGCCCTACTGATTGAGCCACAGCCGCTTCCCATATTACAGACTTTTAAACTCTAAAAAATAAAACCTCAAAGCAGCTATAATTCTGTTCCCTTTTCTTACTAACCTAAAAAAGAAACAGGCTCAGGGACTCTCTTGAGATCCTCTTAGCAATCTTCATGAACCAACAAGTTTGGGGTAGACCTGGACCTGGTCTTCCATGCCCCTGCCTCCTATCTCAGTGAGTTTTCCAAACCAAGCTCTTCTGTCTTCTAGTCTTACTTTATTAGTCCTACAGGATATAAAAACAGTGTTGAACACACGAGAAAACCAAATGTTGCCTTCTTTTCCCATCAACTGCCCTTTTTCCCCCCCAACTACAGTGAGGAAATACACAAGACTCTGTATGCCATGCTAAGACTTTACGCCATGTGCAGAAGCAATGGAATCCATTACAATCCAATTTCGTTCCACAGCATGGCCTGGAGCCTTGTCTCTGCTGCTGACAGTCAGAGCAAACCACTACATTCATCCCATAAAGCGTGTTTTTAAACCAGGAGAAGTTAAATGCTATATGCACTGACATCTCACACATCCAAAATATAAATTAACTAATTATGCCCATTTTCCTAAAAAAAGATCACATTTAAATTCAACTGACCTAGAAACAAAATCCCATGAAAAGAAAAGGCTCACATTAGCAAATGGCACGACAGAAACAAATCCACTGAAAAACTCCTAGACAAGGACATGGTTTACTGATCTGCAGTCAGGCCTGTTTAGCAAGCTCATAGTTAACTAAGCCACCATGTCCGAGGGTCCAAGCTCTCTCATTATAAGAAAGAGTGTGCCTTAAACCACTTCTTTCCATCTTCCTGTGGTGTCAAGGTTCTCCTCTCCAGGCAGTAGCACCCCACAGCCCACAGCTCCCAGGTTTGATGTCATGGCTCAAAATTCACCTCCTTAGGATCTTAGACAGATTAGCCCATGACATTCTCTAACCCTCCAAACACCATCACTGACCCATCTTCTCTGGGCCACGACACTTTTATTATTTTGAAGTCGGCTGTTTCTTCATGCACATTTATCCACCGAATCTATCTTTTTTAAATGCAAAGTGGTTGAAGGTCAAGACCCTGTCAGTTTTTCAGTATAAGCCCCAGCACTAGTCCCTATTTTCCAACTACAGCGACATGGAATCTTGCTCCTGGACATTACAACTCTGAAATAAAAATCATACTTGCACAGACAATAGGTTTTACTATGCTTAAGTGTCTCAATCATAAAAAACAAGGCCAAAAATCACTAGTGCTGCAACTTTTAACACTGGGAAATCTGTTTGCATGCATTCATGTTAATGCTACGATGCTATTAATTCTGTACTTTAAAAAAAAGAACATTAAAATTTGTTTTAAAATTAAACAAGATGATAGTATTTATAATAATATAAATCCAGAGACTGATAATATTATTAATCCATTAGTTACAGAGCTGATATTTACCCAAGTATGAGACAGACGTTATTAGGACCCAATGGATAACATTACAGTATTTTTAAAAATTTGTACCAAATTTTGTATATAAAACAATACTGGGAAACAGATAAATAGGTAAATATTTTATCTGCACCCAAGAAATGATATGCAATTTAGCTTTCCATACTTCTGATAACAAAAACTAAAGTCTGGTGCAGATAGCTGCAATTCTATGTGCCTTGAATTTCTAAAAATCTCATTTGGATATACATTCCAAATGGTTGGGAAACTCAGCATACACCATCAACAATTACGTGGTTATGGCAGTAATTCATTTTAAGTGGTTAAGTGGTTAAAATGTAGCTATATGCTTAATACTTTGCAGTAAAATCAATGGTATCCCCAGCTCTAAACAAAAAGGCTTTTTTATTATATGGTCCTATCCTTTCCATAAATTAATAAAAACTTGTATTCTAAATGGTATTTAATAAAACCTAATACTCCAAAAAGTTTTTCCACTCACACATTAGCACATGAGTTTCCACTGTACTGATTACTACAAAAGTAATTCTCATATTCCAGCCACGCTTATTGCTGAGAGGAATTTAGAAGGGAGCATTAAAGAGATTTTTAGTGGTTTAAATGGACATTTTAAAAATAGTATTTTTTTTTTTTAAGTCAACCCAATGTTCATCACAGTAAAAATTATTTTGTTAAAGCAAAGTTCAACTTAGTACTGCCAGGAATGTGCTACTTTGGAAAGGATGAAAATGCCAGGCCCATGGTAAATTCTCAGACACTGTTTGATACAAACGACCTTCACCTAGACTGGGTGCGCAATTAGTTGGGGCTTTGGTCTGAGAAAGAAGCTAATGATATCATACTACTGTGCAGCCTGTGAAGTTAAGTCAAGCAACGTGTGGTTAAGGAAATGACCAGCTTCTGCAGAGTGTACCCTCTGACGTTTCAGGAAGAAGGCACACCATTAAGCTCCACCGAAAATGGTAGGTGAGTGAACAGACTTTCCAAGACATGTGTAGGACATTTATTAATAAGGTAGGGGGCACTTTCTCAGGTATAAAAATAATTTAACCAAATTATTTATATAAATTAGCATCTCCATTTGAGCTACCAATTACTACAGAGGTAAAGGGAAGGTTGAGGAAAAAGGAGACAAATTGGGGAAATGTGGACCGAAGTAGGTTATTAATTATTGTTGGAAAATGTATTTTCAAAGTTCTACCTTTTCCCATCACTAACATCTTAAAAATCAGACTGTCAAGATCACAGGTCTATCCTGGGGATCTTTTTTTTAATACTGACATTTCTTCTATGCAAATAAATTCATCAGTATAAATTAACTAGAAGCTTCCTTTTCTTGTTTTTCAGATAGGGTGAAATTAGGATTAGACTCCTAACTAAGATTTTAATGAAAACAGAGAAATACAAAATTATTCCAAAACTAGTATAAGAAGATGTTCCTATTCTTTACAAAATTAGTATGGAAATTAATGTAGCACATGTAGACAAGTTATTTATTTTTTTTTTACTAAAGTGATTTATTTTGATAATAGCTTACATTATGGAACTTTTTAGTTAATAAGGAAAATCAATAATATACATATTTATATATCTCAGATATTTATATATGTGTACATGCTTATATTTATATATAAATATATTCTTATATATATAAATACAACGTGCACACACATGTATTTATATATACCACACACAATGATGAATTAAAAAGAATATAAAAGACAATACAAAAATAATAATTATGTAAGAACACTAACATAATCAGGATGTTTTTCTTCATTTTTTTCATAGCATATTATACTGCCTATAAAATTAAAAGATATTTATTCTGGATTGGTTATACACATAAAGCCCCTCTGTCACTTAGCGATACTAAATAATACTGAAATAATGTAATTTTTAAATGAAACCATTCTGTAGTTTTACAATTCACCCAAGTATGAAATCCGCATACCTGAGCCGACCTCTTTTTCCTCTTCTTCAATGTTGTTTTTGATGCTATCATATTCCTCATCAATGGTCTGGTTACCACGCATCTGAGATAAAATTCTACGGGCCTTCTGAGTCTGTCCTTTCTGAATAAGCCATCGAGGACTTTCAGGTAAAAAGAGGAAGCCAAAAAACTGTATAACTGCTGGAATTGCTGCAAGTCCCAACATGTACCTGCAATAAGAAACATAAACATTATTGTAAAAATTGGTCTTATTAGCACCAAGTATGAATAAAAGGTTTGTGTTCACCACATTGAGAATAATACCAGTGATGCTAAACTAGTGAGAATGATTTTCTTTGTATTATGTGTGTGTGTATGTGTGTGAGAGAGAGAGAAAGAGAGAGAGACTCACCAGGAAAACTGTCTTTTTCAGCTATAATGAAAAATTAAAAATTAAGAGAGAAATTGTTTCTCAAACAATTTACAATGAAAAACAATGGACAAAGCCACAGTAACTATGTCTACACAATCCGAAACAAACACACCATGCAAAACACCATACTCACCCACCCTAATACCAATCTTACTAATATAATTCTGTTTTACAATATAAAATGAGGCTAAGATAAAACTATGTTTCTGTTGAAAAGACATACTTTTCACAAAAAAATAATAAATGCCAAAATGTTGTTCTTTATAGTGATTTCTGCTCTGTGAATGATTGGTTATGATTTCTGGGAATTTCCCTCTTTTATTTTGCCTTTGGGCATCATGTTCGCCATCATTTAGCATGGAGGAGTTTCTGCCCATTGCAGCAAAAAGACTGAATCAGAAGTAAGTGATCATTATTAAAATGATTAGAAATATGAAAAATCTGCTCATGTCCTTTTAAATTATTTGCCATCTTTTCTTGAATGTCTGTTCCTAATGGCTGGCAAAATTCTAAATAGCAAATAAGCGTACTATTTTAAATCCATCAGAGAAATAACAAAATTAGGCATATGAGTACATTGACATTAAAGATCTCTCCAAAGTATTCTGACCATTGGACTGATCTAACATCCTGAGGCCTCAATCTCTTTGAACTGAAGGGGTTAAATTAGGTAAAGCCAAGGTCACTTTCAACTAGAAAATTCTAGGAACTGAAGACACCTAGATGTTTTCTATGGATCCCAGTTCCCTGGATATGTTCCACAGTAGAATCATGATTGCAAAGCTGAGAGGGCCAACTCCATCTGCATAACAACCCATACTCACTGGTATTCCAAAAACAGTAGAAGAGTAAAATACAATTATCAGATGGGTAATAAGAATACTTCCTCCTCCAAACAGGAACTACAACTATATGTTGGCCTGCAGAATTAGAAATCTTATTAGAAGTGTCTTACACTTTAATCCATGGGTTATGATAATTACACCATTGCTCAATCACTCCTTCCTCTGCCCACCTACAGAACAGTTTTTCAACCTCACTTGATATCACTGTACCATGAGAAGTTATTTAGTTGCCCCAGTTGATTGCACAACATTTAACTTTCTATTTGGCATACCAAGTACAGTATCTTACACACTGTAGGCATTGAGTATGTTTCATGAAATAGCAAAGCAGCTATGCATCTAAATTTTCTATATTAACTAAACAGAAAATAACAGTGTTTCAGACTCATATAGTAAAATTTACTCTTCTCGGTCATTTAGCTCTACAAACTCACTTGCACAGTAATTCCTTCCAGCCAAACCAGAGCTCTCCAGATCTTCTCTTTTGGAAGATTATTCAGGTGAGAGCTAGCGAGATCAGGTCACACAAATGTGTTATTTCTGACCTCTTATTCCTAAAATGTTAACTTGCACAACCAAATCTGTTACTTACATGTAAGTTTTATTGCTGTAAATAAATGAAATTTCTATTTAAGATGTGTTCTCAAATATTTAAAAGGAAAGGTTATCCTGTACTGCCAATTACTTAAAAAAGAAAAGCGGCAGAAAAGGTAGATTAAAAAAAAAAAAAAAAAAAAAAACTGGATTAGGAAATAAATAAGAAAAGTCCTAAAGATTAAAGCCCCTATGCTTCATTTCTCTACACCTCTCATGATCTTTCCTTCTGTTCTCCAAACCCTTTAGAGAAAATGAAGATTATAAGGGCTGCACACGATACTTCAAGGAAGCACTTGAAATGAATACAGAAACAGAATCATTTTCAAGACAAAAAAGTGCTCACATACTACTTTATACTTGTGAAAAGAAATGAAATAGAATAGAGCGATTATGGCTAAGAGATTTAAAAGGGAGTCCTGAGGTCATTCTGGAGGTTACCCTGGTGCAAATCTCAGCCAGATATCACAATCTGCCAAAGGATGTCAGAGGATGCAAAGCCTTAAGCAGCAAGATTCCTCAAAACCCCAAGGACACCAGAAACCAACCCCAAGGTAAGAAACTCAGTAAACTATCTAACCGGAAGGACATTTAGACCAGTCACAAAAGAAATTATGAAAGCTTTTTCTTTACAAAACCCTTGCCTGGAAACACCAAGACAGGACACAATTTGTGTTGCTACCAGAACCTGTGACCCCTCAATTGCAATTCTAAGACCCCAAATAAATGTCTTTGTTGTCTTGCAACTTGGTTTGTTATTCCTCGGTTGACAAAGGCAATATTTTTTTTTTTAATTAAAAGAAAAAGAAGTAAAGAAAAAAGAGAACGTAGAAAGAAAGGAAAATTGCCAACGAATATGAGCCTATGTTTCTTAAGAGAGCTATGAAAGGCAGAATCATTTAGCCCTCCACCACCAGCTTTCTGAAATTCATTAAATCCCAAAAGATTTGAAATTTAAAGCTCAATGCCTGAATACTAAGGTAGTGAAAAGGAATTCTCATGCTGCTGCCAAACTTTAAGGATGTTAAAGTCTACTTTTAGAGACTAGTCAAGAAAAACCATGTTTTATATATTTGCATCCTAATATTTCTCTTCTAAGAGTGAAACAAGGGAGCTTATTTTACTGCACTTTAATTACCTTTCATGATAAAAATATTTTGATGGGAATAAATATACATGGTTTAACAGAGAGCCAATTCAGGAGTAGTTCTGGTATATGATTAGAGAGAACGTGGGAACAGATCTGGTCTTCACTTCAGTTCTGGGCACACTAACCTGTGAACTGTCAAAAGACAAACTGGAGTCGGGTTTGCAGGCTACAGTATTTTTTTTCGGGACACCAAAAGCATTGCTGCAGCAAGGAAGCCTGCTCACATGTAAAAATGGAAGTAGCTGCGATCTTCTAGGGATGGCAAACCATTTTTATAGCCATAAGAAGGAAGTGAGCGTGACTCCTACTGACATGACAAGGGGCTGTCCATCTTACAGAGGCAGGTTTAGGGCAAGTGGGCTTTATTTTGTATTGCATAAATGGAATGAACTATGGGTTTGATTGGCTATCTGGGTCAGCTGCCTTGGTGAGGACTTCGAATGTCCAAAGAGATCAAAAGGAAATTCAAGAGGGAGCTCAAAGGAGTAGGGCACAGGTTTTCTGACTCTGAGGGGACTCCATGGCTTTCTCTATATAATATTATCAGAATCCTGGTCAAGTTTACTTAACCCTTTGTGGTGGGTTGGACCTATGTACCCCCAAAAAACCATGTTCTTAAACTTAATCCATTCCTGTAGGTGTGAACGCTTGCAAATGGGACCTTTCCATGATGAGATTACTTCAGTTAAGGTGTGGTCTTAATCAGGATGATCTTAATCCTATTATTTCTAAAGGCCTTATAGAGAAGGCCAAAGAGAGAGAGAGAAAGCCAGAGGGAGCAGCCAGAAACTGGAAGTCAACAGAACCCGGGAGAAAACAGGAAAAGCCAGGAAAGGCCACCGTTGCACTGCCAGGTAACAGAAAAGCCAAAGATCTCCAGCAGCCAGCCCAAGAATGCCACATCTTCTGGGATGGAAGCTTTGCCTTGATTCTGGGCTTCTCCTGGCCTCAAAGCTGTGAGTCAATAAATTCCCATTGTTTAAGCCAACCCACTGCATGGCATTTGCTTTGGTAACCAGGAAACTAAAGCACTCTTTGAGCATACAGGTGATGGTGTCTATGTCATAGGACTCCTGGGAGAATTGAGAGAATTCATTCAGTCAGTACCTAGCACGGAGTGGATACTCAGTAAAAAATATTTCCCCCTCCCTGACCAACACCACCCAACAATAAATTCAATGTAATTTATCTATCCTGGTTATACCACCCACCCAAATGTTCAGTAGGCAGAACTAAACAATTTCTTTCTTGAGGAAAAGTCATCCTGATGATGAGGCGCAGAATGGAGAAGAGGGAGGATAAATAAGAGGGTGTTTTGCTGTGATGCTGATGAAAAAGTTAACCAGAGACTAATAGAGCAAGATCTCTGTAGGTTTAGCTAATGCAGTGGTATTAGGAACTCATCATGAGACTTCTAAATCCAAGGAAATCAGTAACCAGCTGAATGATAAAGAGTATACTGAAATATCAGAGCACAGAGTCCCCAAAGGAATAAGTGGTCCCCTATTGAGAAAGGAGATCTCATTATTTTAAGTTAAATCAAGGGTTCTAAACCCTGGCTTCATATTAAAATCACCCAAGGGGCTTTTAAAACATACCAGGACCCAGGCCCCACTCACCAGCAGGGATTGTGATTACTTGATCTGGGCTCTGGGCCCAGGGAATTCAATTTTTTAAAAGCTCCCCAGGTGGTGCTAAAGTGCAGAGCTGAAAACCACTGATCTAAATGTTTTAAAAAACCAAGGGATGAGGGTGAAGGTAAAAGCCATTTTCCCTCTGGAGATAAGACACACACCAAGCTGAGGTAAAGAGAAAGTAGGTCAACTCAAGCAAAAATTCTAAAAATCTTTAGGATATTCTTTAGTATCATAATCTTTCACGAAAAGGTGACTTTTCATAATTTTCTAAATTGAAGTTAACAAATGAGCCCTTTTCTAGAACAACTTGCATGACCAGTACCTACCTAGCAGAAAACTGAAAAAAAAAAAAAAAAAGGCCTTTAATAAACAATGCTTTCATGTGGTGTGGTTAGCTATCAAGAAGAGAACCCCAGCGATTTCAACACAGGCTTAGCATTCTTCCCAGGTGCAGGAAATGGAGGTCTGTGAATTGAATACCTTGTATTTCTAGTAGCTATCTTTGGTCTTAGGCAGCCCTCCCCACTGTAGCTGAGTAAAAAGTGAGGCTGCAGCCATCAGTCCTTCACTTAAATGAATATGAAACTAAAAACAAATATCCTCTAATAGATGCGCCATTTAAGACAAGAATTTTATACTTCGTGATAATTGCTCCCATTGCTGAACTAATAATATGGGTTAACATGTTACTTGTTCTCTTATAGTTCCAAAGGGGTGAATGAAGGCTATGTTCCAAATACAGGAAAATCTAATTCGATGTAGAAACAGCACAGATCCAGCCTGGACATATAATCATTTAGCAACAGCAAGAACGATAGCTAATACTTACGTAGCACTAGATACTACTTGCCACTCTGTTCAAATGGCTCTAGATATAGTAACTCATATATCTTCACAACAACCCACCAAGGTCGGTGCTATTATTATCCCTATTTTACAGACAGAGAGACTAGAGGCACAAAGAATATACACAGTTAGTATATGGCAGAACTAGGATTAAAACTCCAGCAGTCTGTTTCCTATAATAAATGTTTAAGTCATGCTATAATAAAGGTTTAATAATTACTTGATAATTAGTACTGGAGAACTCATAAAAGGGGGCATTAATTTACCTTAGGATCATGTTTAAAGAATTGTGAGGTTCCCTTGAGAATTGTATTGTTCACTCACCTCTAAAAGGCAGTAAAATATTGCAACCATGAAAAGACAATGGGGTTAGCTAGGAGCTGTCCCTCATCGAGTCCAGAGCAGAGATCGACACAGCGCCATCTGGTGGGCTAACTATGAGCCGGATTTAACCAATTCAGACCTGCTAGGGGCAAACGGATTCTCCTATTATTCTGGAAACCTATCCTTATTAAGTCACACCTCTCCAAGCATGTTACAATGAAAATAGCTGACTATTAGGTAAAAGGAAATACCTCATTTATAAGGATAAACGTGTACTGCTTGTTTTCAACACGTGTCACGCTGAATTTTCATTTCATTTTTCCTTAACATACATAGGTAAATTTTCATGTTGGAAAAAATACAGATAAGAAAGTGAATCTTTTAAAAGATAAATGGGACCAAAATATTTGATGTAACAGGTTTTATTTGTTCGATATATTTTATATGACAGGCAAAAGTCTGAAGTTGCTTTTTCCACTTTTATTTTTTTCAATTTCCTGCCTCCCAAAGACCTCCCCAAGTCTCTTCCCTTCAAAAGGGAATCATACAGTAATGAGGAATTATACCCCTGCATCCTCATTCCGTTTATTTCTCTTCTCCCCTCTGTTCTTTTTCTTCCTTAAATCCCCAAATGGTGTGAAAGGTTGCCAATACTATGCCCTGGAAGATCTCTAAAATTTATGGGTTTAATTATGTCAAGCCATAAAGAAAAACTATCATAGCTAAGGGAACTTGATTACAGTATGTTATATTTAAAACAAAAGGTATGCAGTTATTGTTATAGCTCTTGATGAGCTCAATTTTATTAAAGGAAGACACTTCTGCCCCGAGGAACATGGAAGTTTCAGTCACCATGGTCATGTACCCAATCATCCTTCTCACAGGGCCCTCGGCCTTAGCACACAGCTCAATAATCACATCCTTACTTGGCTTCCAACTTCATGTTGTCAAAAGTACATGCTACCAAAATGCAATCTCCGACTTACAGGTTTCTACTTACAGAGACTCTTGATATTTTTCAAAACATTAAGATTAGCTCACTGACAATCTCTGAAACTTGAGATACTCTCTAATATCCATTATGGTCTTATGGGTTAGACTGAAATAAGACGGAGTGAGAAAACATGTGTTTGTAATTCCAATAGTCATTTCCATCTTCTGTCTTCTAGCTTTCATTCTGTTTACATCTATTTTATTGATTTCCAATGTGTTCATGTTAGCATAATTAAAGAGCTCAAATAAGTTAGAGGAATACCATACATATAAAAATGCTATGGGGGTCGGATGTGGCTCAACTGGTTGGGCGTCCGTCTCCCATATGGAGGGACCCGGGTTCGCTCCCCGGGACCTCCCGGTAAAAAAAAATAAAATAAAATAAAAAAATAAAAAATAAAATTAAAAAAAATAATATAAAAATGCTTTATTCCATTTCATACTGCATCATTTCATATATAACTATAAAATTATTAAATAAACTCTCTTTTTTTTTCCTGAAACAGTTCACCAGAAATAAAATGGTAGCGGCTAGAACCAGTAGATTCTTTGAAAATGTTACCTAATGAAGATTTATGTGTTTGTTTGGAAAGCTGTGATCTCTCTGAGCACTGGTATTCATTCAGGTGTTCACCCTGCCAGCATCTCCTGAATGAGTGCTAAACACCAAATACTAATTGTGAATGAGTTTAACCATTAATACTGTCGTGCTGTGTAAATCTGAAAACATCCCCCAAGTTGGAACTTTCTAATGATAAACAGGGTCGTGAAACATTCCCCTTTAAATAGACATAACTCAAACACCTGCAAACCAGTCAAGAAAAGACATATTGCTCCTTCACAGAGCTACCCAACTACATTGTTTAACATTCCACAGACTTTTTAAAAAATGGAAACGAGAAACTTTTCTTTAATTAGAAAGTATTTTTAATAACAAATGTCCCTTTCACTCAGGAATAAATTCTAATTAAATATCTAGTCCAACTGGGTTACTGCCAAGAGGCAAAAGGTTTGCTCTCAAGTACACTCAAATTTCAAGTGTTAAATTGGAGGAAATAGTGATATTATATCCCATAAACAAGAATAATTGTGGGGGCCAGAAAAGGTAAAAATCCATCCTAATTTTAATCTCCTGCATTCCATTTTTTTCCAAAATGGACACTTATTGTAATAATATTTTTTTCTTAATGTTTGCTTTATTTGATATTGCCACAGTGACACAAGATTTACTGTTTTTGTGATTATATAGAATACACATTTTACTGCCAACCTTGCTGTATGTGATAGATGGGTTTTAAAATTAAACACACGTGGTTTTTAACAATCCCTTGGACAATTTTGATTAAGGGGAACTTTTATATTAATATAATTACCATTAATTTTAATTCCACAGACTTTCAGTTATACACCCAAGATTTTTCATACACTAAATAATCCCATGAACAAAGCATTTATTAAAAGAACTCTATCCTTGGGATTACAACAGAATTGGTCATTATATATATATATATATATAATATATATATATTATATATATTTGTGTGTGTGTGTGTTTGTTTAGTTTTTTTTTTTACACGCACAAACTAGCTTTTATTGATTATAGAGGGATTAAAGAGAAGAGGGAATACAACAACTCATGGCCCTGGGGCATGGTCCAGAAACCCCGTCGCTGCCTGGGAGAGCTGGTCATTATATATTAGTAACAAATTTAAATAACAGTCACCAAACATAAATTATGATTTAGGTAACATATTTCTACTTAATGCAAAAGTTTTAGATACAGATAGATTAGGTAAGCTAAATTCTAGGCTATCTTTTATCCACCTGCAATAGTTACATAACTGCAACCTAGGGGACAACATATTTTTAAATGTTAGTTTATGCCTCACAACTCCAATTTTACAGATAAGAAATTAAAATAAGAAAACACTGCTAAATTGAGACTTCAGGGTAGGAAGTTAATTTTCTTCTGCCACCAAGGACCATGTAACACATCAACACTGATGACTGATACACTTGAAAATCAGATGGCGGCTAGAGAGGAAACCAGAGACCACAGCTGGAGGTACATAAGAAACAAAAATCAATGTAACTATGGACTAGAGTGGACTTGATGGTATTCTCTTGCTCACATATGGTGATTCTAGCAATGCAAGAAATTATAACAATGAGGTGGAGCCAGTGGCCACTTGACAGTTTTTGGGTAAGGAGGGGATGAGCAGTTGAAATACAGGGGCTTCTTTGGGAGTTGGAGGTTGTTCTGAGTACTGTTGTGGCAATGGATGTAGGCCATTTTAAATCAGCACACACCACTCAGAACTGAGTGGGAGAGAGTGTGGTCTACAGTGTGAACTGTGGTCTATGGTTGGTGGCAAGGCTCCAGGATGTGTAAGTTCATTGAGGGTGGTGGGCCACACTGTGGGAGATGTTTGTGTGGGATGTGGTGGGAGGTGTGGGAGGTGGGCAACATGGGAATCCCAGTGGGTTCCGTGTAATATTTTAGGTAATCTAAGCACCTCTTAAAATATATGTATATATATATATATAAATAACATTTTTGTAAGCAAATACACATATATGCATATATATTTATATATCATTTTACAAATGTTTGTATGTATTGTGAGAATTTTGATTTTTACCCATAATAAAAAAAAAAAAAAGAAAAAAAAATTAATTCAAAAAAAAAAAATCAATGTGTCACAGTAGCACTCTCTCAAGTAAAAAACGGGTTATATGTGATCCACAAATAAGCAGCTTTTAGTGAATGGTTCTGTAAACTACAAAAAAAAATTAAATAAAAAAAACCACCTGACAATGCTAAATATGTAAACATAACAAATGTTAATTTAATCTGCATCACTCTGGGGAAAACCCTTCAAAGTAATTTGATATCAGTATATAAAAGCCTTGGCCAAGGTTACTTAGAGTATTGTGGTTACAGTAGAAGAAGAAAGATATATTTGCTCTAACAGAATTAGAGGTGATTTTTTTTTTTTCAAATTGCATCACATGTATTTTTTTCTTTTTATGTATTTTTTAAATATTTAAATTTTTTTATTTTTGAAAGATACTTAGATTACATAAATTGTTACATTAAAAAATTTAAAGGATTCCCATATGCCCCACTCCCCAGACCTCCCACTTTTCCCCACATTAAGAACATCTTTCATCAGTGTGGTACATGCATTGCAATTGATGAACACATTTTGGAGCACTGCCACTAAGCATGGATTATAGTTTACATTGCAGTTTACACTCTTTCCCACTAAATTCTGTAGGCTATGGCAGGATATATAATGGCCTGTATCTGTCACTGCAATGTCATTCAGGACAATTCCAGTCCTGAAAATGACCCCATATTACACCTTTTTTCCCTCTCCCTGACTTCAGCACCTCCAGTGGCCACTGTCTCCACATCAATGATATAATTTCTTCCATTGCTAGAATCACAATGTCTATAGTAGAACACCAGTAAGTCTACTCTAGTCCATATTTTATTCACCAATCCTGAGGATTCTGGGATGGTGATGCCCACTCCGCCTCTAATTGAGAGGGGGGACTTTTATCTCATAAGGCTAATGGATGAGACTCTCTTGCTTGCAGTTGTAGACTCTCTCGGTTCCTTGGTGTAGTGGTTGCCCATCCTCACCTCCCCATCAGCTGTCCAGGGTGAATCCAATGAACTGGAGAGTAGGTGCTGCAACTCCGCTGAGGCTCAGGGCCCAGCCAGCACATGGACAGCCCGGAGAGTCAAGTCTCCTGGACATACACCTACCAACTCCAGCACCAACTACAGGTTCAAACAAAAGGGACAGAAGAGGCATTTGCAGAGAAGTCACATCTGAGTCCTACTCTGTCACACACGGGAGCACAATCTCCAAAGTAGAGCCCACTAGCAAGGCACCAAACTCCAGAGATAGAGGCGATACTCTTTAAATAAATGAATGGGGCAGTTTGTATGGGTGTTACATAGTTTTAAATCAAATGGCAAAATACATTAAAACTTGCACAAAATTCACTGTACTGCTACTAAAAATAATGCACATACAGTGATACAAACACAAATATCCTTTTTTTTTTTTCCAAACTCTGAGAGAAGATAAATGATTATAGACATCCCTTGCTGCAAGGAGTTTATATCCTAGTAGTCATCAAACAAAATAGGAATGAGTGTTATGATGGAGGTTTATGTAGAGTGTAGAGTAAGGATAAAAGAGTTATTTCAACAGAGGCTATTAGAAAAAGTTTCATGATGGAAACATTTAAATTATTCACTGGCCAGTGGAAAAAAGGAATATAATGGAGCAAGTCAACATAAGGTTCAAATTAATTTGTTTTCTAAATTGAGGCACAATTTACGTACAGTCCTATATCCAGAGATATACATGCATTTAATCCCACTCCAATCAACAGGCAGAACATTTCCACCATTCCAGAAAGTATTCTCCTTCCAGTCAATCCCCACTGTCATAAGCGACCATTGATTGAATTCCTGTCCCCATAGGTTACGTTAGCATGTTGATGAACTTCACAGTACATAGTTCTCTTCCGTGTCTGGCTTCTGTGAGTCAGCACAATGTTTTGGAGATCCATTCCTGCTGCTGTTCCTTCTATCCCATTAGTTTATTTATCTGTCCTTATCAGGCTGTCTTGATTGTTTTAGCTCTATAGTTAGGTCCTGAAATCAGATATCGAGACCTCCAACTCTGCTCTTCTTCAAGACTGTTTTGGCAATTCTAGATTCTTTTCCTTAGCATAAGATTTTTAGAATCACTTGTCTATTTGAACGAATGGAAGTGGTGATAGTGAAAGCTCAGCCTTGTAACCAATCATAAGGAAAAGCATTTAGGCCTTCACCAAATAGTAGGAAGTAGGTATAGGATTTTTTTTTTTTTTTTTTTCAATTTTACCAGGAGGTCCTGGGGATCAAACCCAGGTCCTCCCATATGGTAGACGGATGCCCAACCACTTGAGCCACATCCGCCTCCCTAGGATTTTTAATATATATTTTTTTATTACATTGAGGAAGTTCTCTTCTATCATTGCTTGCTAAAAGGTTTTTATCTGAATGAGTACTATTGTGCCAAAAGTTTCCTCCTTTACATTAAGATGGTCATATAGGTTTTCCTCCCCTATTCTTTCAACATGGTAAACCGCACCAATTAATTTTTATATGCTCAACCAAACTGACATTCCTGGGAAAACTGACTTGGTAATGATGTATTACTGGGTTTGATTTTTCCAATATTTATTAATATTTTAAGGATACTTGGTCTGTTTTCATGAGGGAAATGTGTCCAAAATTGTCTTTTCTTGTAAGTAATTTACGCCATAATATTAGGATTATGCCGGCCTTAAAAAAATAAGCAGTGAAGTATTCCTTCCTCTTCTATTAAAGCTTTTGATTAAGAATGTAGCTATTTCTTCCTTAAATGATTTATAGAATTCGCCATTAAAATATTTGGGGCCTGGAGTTTTCTTTATGGGCAGGTTAATAATAATTATTTAGTTTACTTAATTAATGTAGGGATATTCAGATTTTCTATTTTATCGTGTGTCTGTGTTTAGTAAAAGTTGTGATTTTCAAGCAAATTCTCCACTCCATACAAGTTATTGAATCTGCGCAAAATTTTTCGCAGTATTCTCTTATCCTTATAATATTCAATAGGAATGATATCCCTTCTTGTACTCTTGATTTTGGTAATCTGTGCTTTACCTTTACCTTTATCGTTCTTGATCTGTTTAATCAAGCAATGACTTTATCAATTTCATTAATCTTCTCAAAGAAACAATTTTATTTTTTCTATTGTTTTTCTGCTTTCTATTACATTGGTAACTGCTATCTTCATTATTTCATTCTCCTGTTTTCTTTGGGTTTAATTTGCTCATATTTTCCTAACTTCTTAATATGAAACATAGATCACTGGCTTAAACCTTTCCTCTCTGTAACATAATCACTAAAAGCTGTTTATTTCCTCTAAGCACTGCTGTAGCTGCATTCCACAGATTTTGATATGCTGTATTTATTTTCTTTATGCTCAAAACTATTTTCTAATTTTCTTTCTGATATTTCCTTAGACTCATTTGGTTTTTTTTTTTTTTTTTTTTTTTAGAACTATGCTGCTTAATTTCCAAATATTTGGAGTCTTTCTGGCTTTATTATTGTTATAGATTTCAAATTCTAAATAAGAATTTCTAACTTCTAAATTAACTCTTCTGTGGTCAAAGAATATATTCTGTAAGATCACTCTCAAAATTAACAATTATTTTATGGTGCTTAAACAGTAAACTGCACATTTACTGTTATTATTATCATGATTCTTGATGACTTGGCCCTTGTATCATGATTAAATGTCCCTCTTTATCTCTGGTAACACCCCTTGTCCTGAAGTCCACTTTGTGTGATTACTAACATAACCATACCAGTTATCTTATAATTAACTTTGTTGCATGGCATATTTTTCTCCATGCTTTTACTTTTAACCTTTCTATGACATTATATTTAAAGTATGTCTTTTTTAGACAATATATATTTGCATCATGCTTTTTGAACAGCATTATAATCTTTTGCATTTAAGGTAATTACTGCTATGATTGGGTTTTAGGTCTACCATTTTGACATTTGTTTGTATTTGCCTGAACTGTAATTTATTCCTCTGTTCCTCTTTTCTTGCCTTTCTTCAGCTTAACCAGATATTATCAGAATTCAATTTTAATTCCTATAATGGCCTCTTAGCTACTTCTTTTTTTTTTTTTTTTTTTTTTTTTTTTTTTTACCAGGAGGTCCCAGGGATCGAACCCGGGTCCCTCCATATGGGAGACGGACGCCCAACCAGTTGAGCCACATCCAACCCCTCTTAGCTACTTCTTTTTGTAATATTTTCTAGAGATTGTTCCAGTGAGGAAAACATGTATCTTCAACTTATCACAGTCTACTTTGTTAATAATGTATCACTTCACAAAAATGTGTAACGCCACTTATTACCCCATCTGTTTTTTGCTATCATATATTTTATAACTACATTCATTACAAATCTCTTAATACATACAAATGTAAAATAGTCATATGACTTTAAAAATTAAGAGAAAAAAAGATAAACTCCTATATATTTACCCTTCTATTTATCACATCTAGTGCTAGTATATTCCTTCTTGTAGAAGGGTTTCCATCTAGTGTCATTTCCCTTCGGTCTGTAGAGAGTCTTTTAGCTTTTCTTATAGTGCAGGTATGGTGGCGACAGTCTCTTAATTTTAGTTTATCTGAAAATGTTTTTGTATTAGTCAGCCAAAGAGGTGCTGGTGCAAAGTACCAGAAATCCATTGGCTTTTATAAAGGGCATTTTTGGGGGATAAAAGCTTACAGTTACAAGGCCCTTAAAAGTCCAACTCAAGGTTACATTCTCACCCAAGTCAGCTGCCACATGTTGAAGCAAGATAGTGGGCAACATCTGCGAGGGCTCAGCCTTCCTCTTTCCTCTTAAGGCTCCATGGGCCCAGCTTCTTCCCATCTCAGCTCTAGCCTGGAGGGCTCGTTTCTTTCCAGGCTCAGCTGCTCTGTTCTCTTCACAAGGTCAGCTGTAGACTCTCAGGCAAATGGCTCATCTCTCTTCCTGGGGCCGCGGGATCAAAGCTCATTCCTCTTCCATGTCTGTGGAGCTCTCTGTATTCCTCTGTGTACTTCTTCTTCTCTGTTTATCTACTTCTGTGTGTCTCCTTGACTGAGTGTCTGTCTATATAGCCCACAAAGGGGGCAGGGACTCAAACAGAGTCACCCTTATGACGAGGTCGAATCAAAGCCATAATCTTAACATAATTTAATCAAAGCCATCTCAGCTGAATCAAAAGGTATCATGCCCACAGGAAAAGACCAGTTTACAAACATAATCAAATATCTTTTTTTGGAATTCATAAATCATATCAAACTGCTACAGTTATTAATTTCATTTTCAAAGGATATATTTCTATGAGATTGACATTTTTCTTTCATTATTTTAAAGATGTCATTCCATTGTCTTCTGACCTCCATTGTTTCTAAAGTGAAGTTAACAAATACTGCTGGTCCCTTGTATTCAATATGTCCTCCCCCCTCCCCCACCCCCCACCAACTCCTATAGTTCTCTTTCTCTTTGGTTTTATCTTTGGTTTTAAGCACTTTGATTTTTATATGCCTAGGTATAACCATCTTTGTATTTATCCTGCTTGAGATTTGCTGGGTTTCTTGAACCTATAAGTTAAAGTTTTCACCAAATTTTGGGAATTTTCAGCCATTATCTCTCTATATATTTTTTGCCACATTCTCTTTCTCCTAGGACTTCAAAAATATGTATGCTAGACAATCGCTACCATTTACACACATGTACAACCACTTGATATTGTCTTCTAGGTAATTAAGGCTCTCCTCATTTCTTTATCAATATTATTATTCTCTCTAATTCAGATTGGATGGTTTCTACGGATCTATCTTCAAGTTTCCAGACTCTGCCTCCTGTAATCTTTTGCTACTAAGCCCATCAGGTGATTTTTAAATTTTAATTTCTAATTTCAGATATTGTTATTCAGTATTAGAATTTCCATTTGGTTCTCTTTTTAAGTTTGAATTTCTCTGCTAAGGTTCCTCATCTATTTACTCAATATGACTATCTTTTCCTTTAAGTCCATGAACATATTTATAATAGCTGCTTTATATTCCTGAGTCTTTTCAGTTTCAGTCTTGGTCTTAGGGCAAGAAAGCCTTTACTTCTAATGCTTGTCCCTTGTAGAGTTTTAGTGGGAAGTCTGAGTTGTTGGCCCCTCTAACCTGGCAAGTTTCAAACTCCAAATATGGCCACCCTCCTGTGAGCAGGAAATGAAAAATCTGCTCAAATTTTACAGCCATCTTTTGTTTTTTGCAGGATTCCACTGAGTCTCCCCAATATACTGTAAGTTCAGGAATCAACACATTTGTAGAAGATTTATATTCAGATTTGGGGGTTCTCCTCTATGGACCATTCTTTCTGGACTGTCCTCTCAATTTCCAGCTGCTCTGGCAACCCTAAACTCTAGACACTGGACACCCAAGCCAGTAAAACTGTGACCTTCTGCTTAAGTTCTACGTTGCCCAACTCTGGACTGGAGGTTACCATCAGGGGACTGAGGGCTGCCCCCGGGGAAAAAGCCTGTAAGGGTGGATCTCACCACTAGGGATCCCTTTCCTTCCAGAATCCAATCTCTCTGCTTTCAACATGCTCCTGAAGGTATAGCTCTCCATTGTCTATGAAAGCAGTTTTTTTTGTTTGTTTTTTTTTTAATATTCTGTCTATGCTTTATAATGGTCATCTTCAAAAGAGTTAGTCTTAAACTTCTCTGTCATTACCAAGCCATATTACTTTTTATATGGAAAATTCAGATAACTGTGAGGGCAATTTTTATTACCAGCTATAGATATAGTATATAGAGATTCAACCTCTAACTTTCTGAAAATAACAGCGAAGAATGCCTAGAAGCATTTAAGAATATTGTAGGGAGCCAGTGTAGCTCAGTGGATGAGCGCTGGCTTCCCACATACGAGGTCCCAGGTTCAATCCCTGGCCCCAGTACCTCAAAAAAAAAAAAAAAAAAAAAAAGAATATTGTAAGTATGTTTACAGCCATTAACTGATTTGATATTCACAATAGCACTGTGGTATTGCTGGAACATTCACCACATGAGAGTATTAGAGCTCAAAGGAATTTATTTATATGTGGCAGAAACAAGTTTTGAACCTCTTCTTCGCACTACGCTATGATACATTATGATAAACAGTCCTATGTCTTAATTCTATCAAAGAAACAATTATAAGTAACTTTAGCATCCCGAAAGCTACTCAAAATCAGGCTATTAACCTCCAATAAATATGCCTTTTATCCAAATCCATCTTTTTAAAACTGGCTACGGCACAGTTTCAATTTTTAAAACAAAGGTTGCCTCACATCTTGTATTTTGTCCAGAGTCAAGGACCACTTATTTTTAAGCACTAAAATATAGAAACATTTTCCCAGCATAGATTTCTTTGGCAATATTGCCCCTTTTTAAATATTAATCTGAGAATCTCACACTGATATGGCTTTTAAAAGCATAGTTATGGGGTGGGAGAAGTCATCATTTTTTCATCCGAAAGTAATATTGGTTTAAGAAAAAAAACTTCTTAGACTTTCAATAAATAAACTCAATGTGTTGTTAAAGACAGCAATTGATTTAAAGTTCTATTCTATTCCCACTGAAGACTGGCCTTCCCACTCCACTCCCAAACTCCTCATGAAATTCATGGCCCTCAGCCTAGCTGCTCTGCACTTCTTACTCTTATCCAAACATGATTGGCATTCTCACACAACAGGTACTTTGAACATTATATTCAATGTAGAATCTCCCTCTCCCGCATCTCTGCCTGGAACTCTCTTATTCAATCTAAAAGACTCAGGTCAAATATCTTTTCCTTTATAAAGCTAAGTTATTCACTCCCTCATTAGCTGTCAGATTCTGGAGGACAGTAATTTTTCTTACCCTTCTTTCTGTCTCCAGTACCAGGCACAACAGTAGCAAGTAGTAGGTGACAAAAACATTGTTTCTGAATAAATAAGTAAATCATTTACATACTAACTCATATCTCTAAGAATATAACCTTACCACCCCATGCCTATATTCTGGTAGCAGCCTCATAGTGTCTCTGCATTCAATCCAGAGTCAAAAGTTCCAATATGTTCTGAGCATCACTAGGATGCCCTGCTCAAAAGTATTAGCTTCCCTTTGCCTAGGTTCAGACTGCTGGGACTTCACTCCAATCTCTTGAGTACAGCATCACTTCATTCTCAAGCTTCCTACCTCTGCTCTCGCCTGCCCCATTTCCTCCTCTGTCCACCTGAAGCTCAGCACAAGTCTTATAATGCCCATGAATGAGCCTCAGGGTGTTCCAGAAAAATCCCTCATAGAGATGTTGCCAGCACGATGGCATCTCATCTAACACCCAAATTACCTTAAACTGTATTTCTTTAGCAATAAATAAATAAAGACTATTAAGTAGATGATAAAATGTGAAAATATCTAACATAATTAGATACTTAAGGGAATAGATGTGGCTCGAGCAGTTGAGCTCCTGCCTCCCACATGGGAGGTCCTGGGTTCGCTTCCCAATGCCTCTTGAAAAAACAAAAACAAACAACAAGCAAAATAAATTAAAAAACCAACTCAGGGGGGGCGGATGTGGCTCAAATGGTTGGGCGTCCGTCTGCCATATGGAGGGACCTGGGTTCGATCCCCGGGACCTCCCGGTAAAATAAAAATTATATATATAGAAGGCGCATGGGCTGCCAGGTTCTGTGTGCCGCTGAGCTGTCGGGCCCCGGGAGCCATGCAGCAGGATGATGACGTAACAGGGGAGAGACAAGATGAGATGCTCTGAAAGTTCCAGAAGCCAGGAGCTGAGGCGGCGCAGGCAGCAGAATACCTCTCTCCTACATCGGAGGTCTCCAGGATCGAATCCTGGTGAAGACTGGAGGAGGAGGATGAGAAGAGATGGCAGGAAACACACACAGAGAATTGCCCAGCAAATGGACACAAAACAGCAAATGTGGAAGTGGGGGTTTAAAATGGATAAAGTAAATAAATAAAATCTTTAAAAAAAAAAAAAAAAAAAAAACAACTCAGGGAAGCTGATGTGGCTCAGCGGTTGAGCACTGGCTGTCCATATACAAGGTCCTAGGTTCAATCCCCAGCCCTGGTACCTAACAAATGGTTGCACATAGGCTAGTGAGGTGGAGTAAAATAACCCTGGCTTTAAAAATTAAATATTAGAATAAAACAAATAAAAATCAACATGAAAGAGAAAATTTAGTGACTCTGTAGATACACCACCAACCCTACTAACATAAAATCATGGGAAAAGTGTAGACAAGGAAATGTTCATTTGAATATCAGCACTATCCAAGAGAGAAGGACAAATGTGTTCTAGTGCCAAATTAGTATATCTCTTTGAGGGACTGAAGCTTTGGTGGTCTAGGAAATCTAATTTTCTTTCTCTGATTTTTATGCTCAACAAGAAACATGATTAATAACTTATTTTTTCAGATTTTTATGTAGGAATATCTATGCCTCAGTGTAAATTTGCAAATTAGTGCTTTCGCTTATAATCAAGGTCTTTTTACTTTGGCTAACAGCCCCTTCCCTAGAGTCCAATAAATGTCCACTCAGCTCAATAAGCCTCTACTGAGCATCTGCTATGTTCTAGGCCCTCCCCTAGATCCACAAATGAGTGCATCAAGGACAATAACACTCAGGGGTTCCAAAGTGAGTCAGAGGAGATGAACAACTAATTCAAAATAATAAGGTAAACATAAAAATAGAGCTATGTGCAAAGTATTATGAGAGGATAAAGGGAGTGAGACAGTTTCACATGATACATGAGCAAGAATTTAAAGGGTAAAGAGGAGTAGACCAGCAGACCACGAGGGGGTAAGGAGACATTAAAGGCTGATAGAGCAGGAGGGAGAAAAAAAACAGAAACACGAAAAAACAAGGTGTGGCTGGTCAACTATAAATCTCCAGGCATGGCTGCTGTATGAAGGAGAAGGGAAGGAGGGAATGTGTGACAAAAATCTAGAAAAGCAGGCATGAACTGGATACTGAAATACATTACAAGCCATGATAAAAAGCTCAATTCCCCCCCCCCCATAGGAAATAGACAGCCTTTGAAGGATTTTAGCAGTGGCATGCCCAAATAAATGTTTTAGATCATTTTGGTTACTAAGTTCACATTATATATTTATTGCAGGCCCACTATATGCCAGACTTTAACTCAGCAATTAACAAAATGAAACGTTCCTTGGCTTGAGGTATAATGAATAAATCTCATTACATTTAATAAGCAAGAAATATTAGCACAAAAAAAAGGGCAAAGAGAAATAGAACTTCAAATTATTATTAATAACCAAAGCTTCTCTGTCGTCTTCATAAGCACTAAAATATATTAGGTAAAAATCACATCTTTCTCAACATCTTCAGTCATTAGGGAAATGTAAATCAAAACCACAGTGAGATACTACTTCATACCCATCAGATCGATATAGTCAAAGACAGGTAATAAGTCATGTTGGCAAGAATATGGAGAAACTAGAACTCTCATACATCACTAGTGAGAATATGAAATGGTACAGCCACTTTGAAAAACTGTCAATTCTTCAAAATGTTACATATAGAATAAGCATATGCACAGCAAAATTCCACTTCTAGGAATCTACCCAGGAGATATGCAAACATATGTCTGCACAGAAACTTGTACGCAAAATTTCATCACAGCATTATTCATAATAGTCAAAAAGTAGAAACAACCCAAATGCACATCAACTGATGAATGGATAAACATTATCCAAAGTAAAAGAAGCCAGTAACAAACGACCACATATGATATGATTCCATTTACATGAAATAATCCAGAAGAGGCACATCTATAGAGAAAGAAAATAGATTAGTAGTTGCCTAAGGCAGGGGTAGGGGACTGAAAGATTGGAAATTGACAGTTAAGGGGTGTGGGTTTCTTTTTGGGGCGATGAAAATGTTCTGAAAGTGATTGTGGTGATGGTTGCACAGCTCTATGAATATACTAAATGGGTGAATTTTACAGGATGTAGAATTTATCTCAATAAATCTATTTAAAAATAAAATTTTTGGTGATATTTTCAAAACCCTTACTCTACTTTTCTTGTGAGGTGAGGTGACATACTTCTCAGCACAGAATGTATTTATTATGACACTGGAATGCTTGAAAACAAGAGTAACATTCAAACTTCTAATGGCAATTCTTATTTCTAGATAAACTGATCTTCCAGTTGTTCAGCAGAAAACAATGTATTTCTATAATATCTTAACGGTAAGAGAACAGAAACTTTGACCCATTTGGCACAAAAAACTGAGTTAGTCTTTCAACAATATCAAAACCTGAGACATTTTTCTGTTCATTTTATCTTCTCTCTGTCATTATCTGATCACTAGTGTAAAATTTACCACCAGTTATAACTTAAAAAAAAATAAACTCTTGAAAGTAGCATCATGAAGAAAGTGGTTAAATTTTGAGTCAGACATCTTAGCTCTAATCTCTGCCATGTAATAGCTATGTAGCCTTAGGCAAATGTTTAGTTTCTCTGAGCCTCGGGGTTTTAATCTGCAAAATAAGAATAAGAGCAGTTCTGCCAATTTATCAAGATTTTGGTTAGGATCAAATGATATTCACTAATAGACTGTGAAATTATTCATCACTCTAAAGTGAGCTAATAAATCTGGGACAATGGGTATGTCATACAAAATCAAATATTAGTAACCTGAAGTAGAGATTGAGAGGCAATAAAAGTCAAAAAGGAAAAGGAAAAATAAACAAAATGTTAAAATATTCAAACTCTTGGGAGGTAGAGGACAACTTACTTTAAGACAGATGAAAATCTGAGTGTCAGAAATTTTATATGAAACAATCACACCGACATTCTCCTCAGAACTTCTGAAATACATTGCTACAAAAATGATGAACTATTACCCATTGTTAGAATTATGAATAAGCTATAACTGCCAACAATTCCAGAGTCTACAGTTAATGCCAAGATAACATGTCACCATTTGTTTGTAACAGCACTCCTATCAGCCTAAGAGTCAGATGGGGCACACATACTGCTGAAGATGGTGAATAACCTGAGACGATTAAAAACACGCAGAAAATTCACCTTTAAAAAAGTAAACACACTTACATATGTATATAATTTAAGGTGTATTTGTGCAAAGAACAAGGGCTCAAAGTGATCTGGTTTGTAAAAGCCTTGGTCTCAATAAAGTCCAACTTAGTTTTTCCATCTTATCTTACTTTACTTCACCCCTGGGCTCCACAGTATTGCTGGAAAAATTCACTTAAGCATGCTAACTGTCTATACTGCAAATACAAGGCTCCAACTTCAGCTGGGATTCCACTGTTACTTGGAAATTCTTTTCTTGTCTCTCCTTTTCCTTCTGTTTCCCATGACAGCTATAAACATTTGACATTTTTTTTCTCTAGGCCTCTGCCCTATCTATTCCAGGTGCACCGTTGCTGATAAAGAAAACAAAGGCCCTAAGATGTGTTTTCCTCAAACCGTCCTACAACTTCAGCCTTACCTGATGGGTAGCAGCCACCTTTCAGTTACTCGTAAGAATAACATAATAACATGAATCATCATTTACTGAGCATTTGCCATTTGCTAAATACTAGGACAAATGCTACACAAATAATAATTAATTTAGTTCCCACAACAATCTTGCAAGATAAGTATTTCTGGTCCATTTTTTCCCCCCAGTTAGAATGTTGAGGCTCAGAGGAGCTAAATAACTTGCCCAAAGTTCATAGCTAATGAGTGGCAGGAAACAAGCTTGGGATCCAGGTGCACTCGACGTGTTTATTTTGAAACAGATCTTTAATAAAAAGTAAATATATTTTTGAATAGACACATTAGTAAAATTTTTAACAAAATGTAAATAGACAATTTAGGTCTTCTTAAATACAAAGTAGGTTGAATGATTAATTGATTTCCACTGAGTTTCCAAGAAAAATTCAAAAGACCAGGTTATGCCAATAATAGTCATCATCTTCCACTTCTTTCCATCTGCAGAGTGAAAAGGAAAGATGAAATTTCCTGCTTCTTCAATTCTCCAGCAATTTCTCACTTTGGCACAGATTCCTTCAAAGATGGAAAGCAGTTTGCCAACATCTGCAGAGAGAGCTAGTGTTTTAATAATTGTGTCCTCTCTTTAATAGCCCTGGCAAAAGCAGGTCCTCACTGACTTCGATGAATTTTCTAACATAACTGTTAATAAAACCTCATTGGTTTAGGTCTTTAGTGGCTCACTATACACACATTTTTTTTGTGCTGCTTACAAGGAAATATAATCCCCTATATCTGCATTACATGGAACCCTCTTCCTTTAGCTATTGTAGCAGTTTGATATTGTTTATGAATTCCAAAAATAGATATTGAATTATGTTTGTAAACTGTTTGTTTCTCTGGGCATATTACATTATACTGGATTCAGAGGTTTCACTTTTACTTAATTAAATAATGATTGAGGCTTTGATTGGGCCACGTCAGTTAGACGCTGAGTCCTTGCCCCCTTAAGTGCACCGCAGAGAAGGTTTGATCCTGGAGCCTGGGAAGTATACACATAGAGAAGCAGATATGTGAGGAAGGAGAGAAGACTCGATTGGACACAGCAGAAGCCCCAGGGAAGAGAGATGAGCCATTAGCCTGACAGTCTAGAGCCGGCCTTGTGGAAAGAGCAGAGGCACTGTACCTAGAGAGAAACGAGCCCTGGGAAGAGAGGAACCCAGGAAGCCTGTACCCTTGCAGACTTCAGCAGCCATCTTGCTCCAACACGTGGCAACAGACTTTGGTGAGGGAAGTAACTTATGCTTTATGGCCTGGTAACTGTGGGCTTCTACCCCAAATAAATATCCTTTATAAAAGCCAACAGATTTATGGTATTTTGCATCAGCACCCATCTGGCTGACAAATACAGCTGTCAAGGATGAACTTCAACATTATAAATGCCATGTAAGTAAGGATTTGAGTCTCTCTTGTTCAGTATTCTATCCCCAACACCAATACACAGTAGATGTTTAATAAACATTTATTTTACTAAATGGTAGCAAAAAAAAGCCAGTTAGTGATTATATGTATGTAAATTGTTGTGCCTTTTTAATAAAACTTTTCCTGGAACAGTTATATGAATCTGCTATATAGAGATATCAAAACCCAGAGTCCATAGTATCTTTAAGCTTTAATATAAGACTAGACAGTTTTTTTTACAACATTTAGTCTGAATTCATTTTAAAGCATTTTTTAAACCATTTTCTCAACTTTTTTATTCAAAGTAAGCCAAATAATGACCAAATAAACATGTGTATATTTTATATTTACATATATAACATCTGTTTGCATAGCTAAATCTATCCCTTTAAAAACTAGGTTTCTTTTAGATCAAAATGTAGCTTCCTGAAATCAAAAAAGGATGTTAGCTGTATCTGCAGTTCATACACAGCTTGTCAATCACTGATAGAATGCAAGAACTCCATGCATATTTATTACTGCATTCATTTTTAAACAAATATTGGAAAATATTACACACAGTGTGAGAAATGTCACCTAAATGCTAAAAAGTCCTGTAAATATAAATTCTTAATGGTAGGTTCCATGTCTATCATTAAAATAAATATCAGCTTCTTGTCCAATTTCAATTTTGCTGAATGCCACCCATTTATAAATTAACTACAATGATTCAAAATACCTAGTAATATTGTGATCATTCCTCAGTTCTTCACTCATCCCTCCAAATCACTGGTTAATTTGAAAAAATAAATGTAAGAATAGTTTACAGACCTCCATCCATCTTTTTGGAGATAACTGAAGGCTCCATCCACAACACTTGCAAAGAACTGTCCCCCTGTGATGAAGAGGGTGTTGATGGTAACTAATCTGCCTCTTAAATTGGGTGGTGAAACCTCGGCGATGTACACTGGTACCGTCATAGAGGCGATGCCTAGAAAAAAACAACGAAGAGAAAGCATAAGACATTCACTCATGACTTCTGTTGTCTCAATATTAATATTAGATTACGAGACCAGGGCACATACATACGGGCTTTGTATTCTACGTTAAACAAAGGTTTAGCACCTATTTAAAATTTTTGTTTATAAGTCATTTAAGGCTATTGCACATAAGTCAAAAAGTAGGTGAGATACCGATCACTGGGTATCATTTTTCATATTATCATTTGAAAGCCCATAAATGAAAGTACCTCTAAGGATCTAAAGTTTAGAATGCATATAAGTGTGCTCTGTCATTTTTTTTGGTGACAAAAAGTAGGAAAATAGAATATAATTACTGAAAGAAGTTAGTCTATATGGAAATGTAATCAGACAGTGGTAAGGATAAAAAATTATTCCAGAATACATATTAACTATTCAAAGCCATCGTTTATAGTGGATGCACCAAACTTTTAATTGGTTTACTAACAAGAAATCCATACATTAAGTCACCTTATCCAATAGGCTACGTGTATACTGCAGAAATAGCTTATATTGGGAATTTACAGTCCTCAAAAACAGATGATCTTTGCCATAAAATAGATGGTTTTATGGCGAAGGTGTATTTGGTTATATCTGCTTCAAATTTTTCTCCATCTAAAATTATTGCAGCATTAATCTATGGTAGTTGTTCTCAAACTTTACTGATCACCAGAATCACCCCTGTGGCTTTTTTTTTTTTAATAAAGATGCCCTCATTTCACCCCACCCCAGACTTACTAAATAGGAAACTACAGAGGTCAGAGACAGGCTTGTCTTTCAAAAATCCTCCAGAGGTGATTCTGATGCTCCCTATAAATTTCAAACTACAAGTCCATGATAGAGAAATTTGAGCCAATTCAAAATCATATCTTAAGGAAAATCTAAGCCCTGCTGGTCCATATCTAACAATTCCCAGCGGTACTTCCAATGCCCAGCTATGTCTGATTATTTAACCTAAAATTAATATCTAACTAATATTTACCAAAAGCTCAGTGAAAAACAATATACAGGATTACTTGAAGATAACGCAGTCCTTTTATATCTCTAGATGTTATAAATTGATGCCCGGATTAAGCCAGAACAACAAAGAGTTGCATAATAGCCTCATGTAGAATTGCTTTTAAAGAATCAATCTTTGACAAGATGCCAAATATGTATTGAAGGTGGCAGCACTAAGAAACCTGCCTCCGTGTTTTCTGTACCAGGGCTGCTGAAGGCGCTATTTACCACATCCCAGACAGCAGGAGATCTTTCTCTCTCGTCTCAGTCGCTGCAATAGTTCTGCTTCTCAACAGCGGATTTGTGTTTGTTTGCGGCACTATAAATCATGCCAGTGTCTTTTATTTCCTTCTTTAGGCACACAGTCAGAAAAAGCCCCATCTTTATCAAGTGTTTTGGATTGTGTGGTATTTCATTTTGAGTTAAACCCCTTCCTGATGCCGTAGGAGTTAGCAATTTCGTCTATTTTAAAGATACTTTGTTGCTATATTTTATTTGCCTTGTTCCATCTTTGAACAAGGCAAATAAATAAATAAATGGATGGAGAGACAAGATTTACTTAGAGTAATAAATATTTTCTTCTGGAGTGTTCAATGTATTGTTGCTTAACTACTGGTAAGTAGTTATTAAATTTGCACATAAATGACAGCAATAAGTCTCAGAACCCCACACTCTGTAATTTCCACCAATGTTATTTGCTACTGCAGGGCCTGTCAATATATGCAGATGAAAACTGCCCTGTGCTTTTATGAGTTTCGTTTTTTTAAAAAAAGCACGTGTTAATAATAGAGTCTCTATAATTAAATTATCACCTAACCAGATGAAAGTTTCCATTTGACTGCTAATAAGGTTAATAGCATTGGCCATTCTAAATTGCCCTTCATTCAACTTGAAAAGAGGAAACATTTCCTGCTAATGTTGACAAGTTAATTGTAAAATATTTTAGTCCTTTTACTATTAAAACATTTCAATAAACTTTCAAAACTCAGACAACAGTAATTTATTGTTAGGATTCCTTTCTCCGCTTTGGTCTAGCTATAAACAGGAATTCAATTGCCCTCTTAGCCAGAGATGATTATTCATTCAGCCACCTAGCATGCAGAACTGAGCACAGAAAATCAGGAATGTGGTTTTAGGCAGCATGTGCTTGTCACAAAGCACACAGATTTTACTTGATGGGAGATGTAGAGACTTCCTCAGGTCCTTATAAAGCTCGAGTATTTAACATAAACACAAAGATTGAAAAGCAACAGGTAATGGCAAATGGAATACACTGGAAAACAAAAAAGAAAGACAGCACAAAGAACCCCCCCAAAAAAGACCCTCTATCCAATGAGCACGTATATCTACCTAACATCGTCACAACTGCCTACACTCTATTAAATATTTTTTGCATGGCGTTATCATCTTATTTAAACCTCAGAATGTTCCCATAAAAGGACGACATACCATTATCTCCATTTTGTAGAGAAGGAACTTATTCTGTTCATATGAGGAATGAGTGAAAGAATCAGGCAGTGAGATTCCAGAACCCAATTTTGAAAGCACTATTCTATACCGCCCATCACAGGTGAAGGTAGGCTCTGGGCCAGCGGGTTTAAATTCCAGCCTTGACACTTACCAGCTGGTTAAGTTTCAACATCTTATTTAACTTTTCTGGATCTCCAGTTCCTCATCTAAAAAGGGGGAGGATAAAAACTCTTGTCGGGCTTGAGAGGATTCACTGAGTTAACAGAATAAGGCACTTAGGATTGTGCCTAGCATACAGAAAGCGGTCAATGTGGATGGTGATGATGATAATGATGATGACTATTATTATATCTCCACTGTCGAGATATTTCCTCAATTCAGTTTGATCCATGTTCAGTGCTGGGGTTAAAAGGATGAATATCAGGATAACCAAAACAGAGACCCTACTATAAAGGACACACAAGCCCTACTCATGGAAAAATGAGATCAAGAAAATAATTTCAAAATAAAGTGGTAAGGGTGACAACACAGCTGTACACGGGGTTCTATCTTGTGATAACTGTCGCATGCTGATGATGATAGGTGATAGCTAAGAAAGTCTGGGCAGACAACTCTGCAGAGAAGAGCACAAGCTTGAAAAAATGGCACTGTTTCAGAGGTAAAGAGTGTGAGACAGATGTGTGTGGGAAAAGGTGGGAGAGGCAGAGCTCAAGTCATCAAAGCAGGAGCCATCAACAGCAAGGGTCTGTTGAATGCTTGCTCTGAGCAGAGACTCTGTCCTCGCAGAGCCTACGGTCTGCTGGGGAAATTGTGTTTGTGTTTGAGCAGGTCATTACATTTCAAGTGTGATAGGTTTCACAAAAGGGCAAGTGTGGGGACATGAGTAAAGAGCAAAGGGATCGGTCCAGTCTGAAGAGTTAGTGGCCCTTGGAGGAGGAAGTCATATTTTAACCCAGATTGGATGAATAAATAAGCAAGAGCTAGTGAGGGGGTGTGGCAAGTATGTTAGGCAATTGGGCAAGTTTAGCAAAGGTCTTAAAGCAGGGGGAAAATACATCCTATTGAGTAAGGGAGGTTGTTTCTAGAACGATGAGCTGGGACCTACCAGACAATTTAGCAGTGTATAAGAGAAAAAAGCCAAGATCAGTTTCATGTTTTAAGGATCATTCTGGTTAGAGTATGGAAAATTGATTGGAAAAGAGTCCAGCAGTAGTGGTGGAGATGGAGTGAAATGGAAGATTCAAGAATTACATATTTAGGGAGCAGATGTTGCTTAAGTGGTTGAGTGCCTGCTTCCCATGTACAAGGTCCTGGGTTTGATCCTAGTACCTCATTTAAAAAAAAAAAAAGAAAAAGAATTATGCATGTAATACTTAGGTTAACAAGAATTTGGATGGGATGTGAAGGATGAGGATAGGAAGGGGCTCAAATGGTTTCCAGATGTCTGATTAAGCAACTAGGAGCAATACTGATAAGCAATACTGAAGGAGAAGCAAGCTTGGGTGGAAGATAATAGGGTCGAATTTTTACATGTTATGTCAGAGGGGCTTTGTGAATAATTAAGTAAACAATAAATAGACGGCTCCATATAATTGTGCTGGGAGTGTATATTATCTACATGTAAGTGTTTCCAGGCTCCCTTTTTATCCTCACCCATAGGAGTCTTTTGCCAGATTAGCCTCTCCTCTTTCCCTCATCCTCTCAGGAGATTCTGGAGCCTAGTTATTGAACTCTTATGCTAGTCAAACAGGGATGAGAAGAAAAAATGAGCCAAAGGTCTGCTTTGTGGGGAGAAGTTGAGATGAAAAAAACTGGTCAGAATTGTGAGCGAGAGTCTCAAGGTCAGAATGGGGGGAAATAGGAGCCTGTAACAAAGGGATTGAGGCTTGACTGGTGAGTCAGGGATGGTGAGGGAGATAAGGAAGAACTACAGAGATGCTAAGGAATATTGCTGACTTACAACCTACAGGCTATTACTTTCTTCAAGACACAAGAGGAGTATTGCTTTTCAATTGTTTGTAGTTGCTGAACTATATTTCTTTAAACAGAGGTTCAAACTGAGAATGGACCAGGCAGAGTTTGGGAGTTACACAAATATCTGGAGTTCAAAAGATGGTTCTTTGCAGATGATGAATATTTGTTCGATCCATATTTGGTTTATAACTGAAATCATAGGAATGGATGAGACTGCCCAGGAACAGAATGAGAAGACAAGAGTATATAGAACTGAGTCATGAAAATTTCCAATATTTAAGGGTCCGCTGATGGAGAAGTGGGTAGCTATTCACCCTTGAAGTGGGTAGCAATTCACCCTTGAATACTCTGTTATTTCTAAATTTTTTGTGTGTTATAATTTTGTATTCTGATGTAAGATCATTCTCTCAATAGATAGGTGGAACAGGTCTAATGCATTGCCCCCAGGCAAACAAAACTTAGGAAGTCATGTAGCAAGTTAATGCCGAAGGTGGTAACCCTGATTCAGGCCCCGTGACATTTGCTAACCATTGCTCTAGTATAATCTGAGCATGTTCCGTACTGCACAAGGGCTAGGTGTCCTGCCTCTGTAAAGGAATGCAATCCTCTGAAATTTCTCAGAGCATTTTATTTTTAGCTCCATTCTTAGCTATCACTCTGAACTTCGGAAGGCAGGAAGGGCTCATCTCTTCCCTGCCCCTACTACCTGCTATGTGACTTCCTGCCACCAGGGGTCATGGTAACAAGGTTGGACCACATAGAAGGGAAAATGAGAAATGACTATGGTTAATGGTATAATTTTGAACTAGTCAAGTTTAAATCCATAAAACTGCTTAAGAAACTGGATAACTATAAAGAACGTGGATAACTGGGTAGAGAGGCAGACCTTGTTCACTTTATCCGTGTCCATCCAATGTACATATGGTAAGAGGAGACCCTATTGATTCACCATGCTATCAATAAAAACAACCCATGCAAACTATAGGATTTCGATACATGAAGCCCTCTACTTAAAATATCAGGACATTAGAGTGATTTGACCCCAAAAACTCCTGTCCACTTTGGAGAAACAAACGGAATTCTGTCCCTAGACAGCTCACTGTTTTAATGAGGGGCATTTAAGTAATAATATCTAACTTTAGAATCTGTTTTAAATCACTATCATGCATTTGTACGATTCAGCCCTAGGTTTAAACAAATCACAGGAACATTCAAATAAACAAGCAAGAACTGTCCCTGATAGTCAACCTAAAGTCTATTATAAAGAAACAGAATATAATAAGGCTCACTTTTTTACTCTGGTATCATAAACCAAAGATGAAGGTGTGGTATGCCCCAAATTAAGAGTTAGGGGCTTCATAAATGAATGTAATTAATGATACTTACACTTTAGAAGAGTTTCATGAAAAGTTTTCATTCTTCCCTATTCCAATAACTAACCAAATAAATGTTTGATAATGAAAGGACAAATTGTTCATAATCCAGACCAACTCGTGAACTGAAATTAACACAAGGAATACAGTAGTACAAGTTCCCATAGACAGCTCAGTAGAGCAAACACAAACCTGTGATGATATTGTTTCTGAACATCATTAAAAATTTCGATTTCTTACAAAATATAAGATCAACATCAATAAAACTTATCATACTTAGCTTGAGGAGTTTTTCACCAGAAAACTGTACCTCAGACACCACGGTATGACCCAATTCACACACACACTACTGTGCTGCCAGGCTGATTCACCACCTAAATGCTTGCAAAAGTTGGCTTTCAAAAACTGCTGGAAGCCCTTTCAAAGGCTTGAGTCAGAAGTATAAATAATGTCAAAACCAAATAGCATTAGAAAATCCTGTTGTGATGGGTAAATACCCATGAATCACAGCCGCCGCTCAGCATGGTAAGCCAGGCAGCAACTAATTAGCTTCTTAGAAGCACATGAAGCTACCTTTTAATAAGAATGCTTCTTGAACAAGAAGGATTATGATGTCCTAATTTCATTTTGTAAATTATTGCTGTGTGATCCCTAAGGAAAGAATTTTAATAAAAAGAAACAGAACCTGTCTAAAGAAACAGTATCCCTCACTGAAGTTGTTTCCATTTGGCTGTCCTGGCCAGGGCCCATGTGTTTGAGTTCTTGTATCCACAGTTACCGAGTTGTTAACAACTTAGAGTACAGTTTTTAATCTTCCATAACAATAAGGCTTAAGACGCTCCTAAAAACTGCTGGACAGGGAAGGGGATGTGCCTCAAGCAGTTGGGCCCTTGCCTAACACACGGGAGATCTCGGTTTGGTTTGCGGTGCCTCCTAAATAAGACGGACTGGCGCAACGAGCTGATGCAACAAGATGACACAATGAGATGACGCAACAAGGAGACACAATGAGGAAACACAATGAGAGACACAACAAGAAGGGAGTGGAGGTGGCTCAAGTGATTGGACGCCTCCCTTCCACACGGGAGGTCCCAGGTTCGGTCCCTGGTGCCTCCCAGAAAAGAAGACAAGCAGACACAGAGAGAAGACAGCACAAACAATGGGGGCAGGGGGAAGAAATAAATAAATCTTTCAAAAAAAATTTTTAATAAAATAAAAAACCTGCTGGACAATTTCAAAGTGCAATAAGCCCCAAAGTGAAGAGAATATATACAGCATAAAATGCCTATACCAGAAGAGCCAGGTTAAGAGAAAGTTTGGCTCTATGGGATAACTAATAGAGTTGATGTTCTTAAGAGTGTTAAGAAAGCATGACAAAATGCCATTAGCATTTCGTCCTCACTGCAGTCTCCTATGGCCGAAAATGACCTCTCCCTTTATCCTACTTAAGAATATTCTGTCAGTTTGCCGCTGTTCTTTATTACTGGTAAACATACACAGTACAGGCTGTACCACACTGTCTCCAGGCAAGACTACAAGTTCATAACTTGCCTAAGTATCAAACACAGACCTTGACATAGAGGAAGATCTAAAAAAAAAAAAAAAAAAGGCTAATTAGTACTATGGGGTGTGTACACAAAAACCACAGCCTTTTAAATTAGTGCTGATTGGTTTTATACTAAAAATGATATTCATTAAGGAAAATTTGGAAATTACAGGTAAAGAAGTCAATGAGAATCACCTATAAGCACACCACCCAGTGATAAGCATTATTTCAATTTAGTTATAACTTCCACTATTTTTCTCCTACAAGATTGTAGCTTTTGCTCATTATACAATGAACATTTTTCTTCTCTTTAAATGTTCTTTTCCAAAAAAGGGTCTCAAACATCTTACATAAGATAGGTTGGTACCAAAACTGTAGGAAGCAGACTAAACATAAGCTATTAGGTATTAAGCTGCTTATATAACAACAAAGGTTCCATTTGCCTGGTTAACAACTCTGCAGATCAAAGAAAATAGCCAAACAAAACACATCCCTACGTAGCCACATACAAAAACTTGGACATGGAAATGTGGCACCCTACAGCAAAAAATCATTTAAAATAAAAGTGTATTAAGTTCTGCTTCTTGGGAGAATATTCATGAATTAAATTAACTTGGGGTTTAGTCTTGAAGAAGAGAAATGTATCATAAAGAGCAGAAGAAAAAAAGTATTCCTGGAACACACAGATGGAAGAGGGCAGGAAAAGAACAGAGAAGGAAAGAATTTCTTGATGGTCAGAGATGGTCAAAAAAAATGTAAAAGATATGTAAGAAATTTCCTAAAATAAAATTTAGAGGTTATAAGGGGAAAATAACTGTATGAAGTGCTACAAAAGCAGAAGCAGTATGCTTTTACACCCAACAAAGGGAATGCACAAAGGTTAATAAGAAATCAATACGTTTTCTCCAAAGCAGTGAATTTAGCAAACAGGAAGATAAGTAGTGCTTTGTCATATTTAGCTCTATGTGACATCTAGAGGTAGATGTCCTAAGGACAACAAATGATGTGGACCTAAATAGGAGCTTAAAGGCTATGAATCACCTGAATATAGATTTTAATTAAATAGGTGCAGATGAGATGCATAAGAAATGAATATAGAATAAAATAAGCCCAGGGCTAGAGATGGATATAAATTATAACCAATGCATATAAAGAGTTGAGAAATAAAATAAGAGGACCTATTAAAGGAACTACTAAGGTAGCAGAAAAATAAGTGAACATGCCCCCCACACCCCCCAATTTTTAAGCTGTTTTTCAGTATGAGAAGATCTGGCTTTGCTTAAAAAAAGCAGGAACAGAGAGTCATAAAGAGGGAATTGGCTTGATTAGAAAGAAAACAGAATGAGACAAACAGGGAAATGGGTAAGATAAGGAAGGACCACAAGGACATTAAAAATTTAATAGCAGAATAAACAATAAAAGAAGTAAATAGCATCCTGAGGTAGTAAAGATCAGAAATGAAGCTGCATGAAATCTGAATCGCAAGCACAGAGCATCAATTTGAGATATTCTCCAAGAATGGAGAGCAGTTGAAATTAAAATGATAAAAGATATTGTTGAAAACGTATAAGAAACCATTTTTATTTGTAAGAGTAATAAAAACTGATCATTTTTGAACAGATAGGGCAGAAAGAAAAAACAGCTTTCCCACAAAGTAATAAAAAGAAATGTTGCCATCCAAGTATTTTATACCAAGTTGTCTTTCAGTTGTGAGGAGCTTCCTCAGGTGAGAAAGCGATTCTTAGGTAGAAAAAGTCTCAGAAGAGAGAACACCCATATACTCTTTTTCAAACAACCTTTAAACCAGTCCCAGGATTAACAACAAAAACAACCCTTTAAGGATAGGAAATTTTGGTGTAAAAGGCTCGGAGGACTTGTCCCTCCCCTTAGTTTGGGAGACAGAAATCCACCTGAATAACTAGGTCATTCGGTGTTTGTTCAGCCATTCCTCCTTTGGTTCCCACTTTTTACCAATTCTAATGTCTTTCTGCCTTTTCATTGAGCCAAATAGAGTTTTCTTTGTCCGATAACTCCTTCAAAGCATTAATTAATCGCTTTCTGTTCTAGCACTTGGTAACAACAGCCAAATACTTTACTTGGGTGAAACGCCATGCCTGTATAATTACTTTTTAAAAATTTCTATTTTTTTTTTTAATGTTCAAAGAGGCATAGCTTCAGAGCAACATAATGTCCACCTTCATTACCAAAGATCTCTATTAATGATTTCCTGTGTTTCTAAAACTTAGACAAAATGACCCTAGCCTTTGAGATTTTTAAAGTGGTGAAATCATATAAGCCACCTACCACAGATATTATCTTTCCCAACTTCTTCTGATATAATCTTTGTACTTAGGGCACATGAATGTCCCTACTCTTAACCAAGTAAAAATGCAGAGGAAAAAGCCATAATTTTTTGGATCCACAAACAGTGACACAACTTACTGCCCCAGACTCATCACTGCTAATCCAGTGATAGACTATCAATAGTAAATTTTTTAAATTGTTTGATCAGGAACACAGCCAGTCAGCTTTCACTTCCTCAGATTTTATTTAATTATTATAAAATAAGGAATTATTTTCCACATGAGTACATTTTGCACTTATCTTACAAGGTACTTTTGAAATAGAAAATGGAAAAGTTTGTTAAAAAGCTATAGTAAGAATTAAAAGCAGCCTACTAAAATGAAACAAAGTGGTTTCAGGAGCTCTAATTCTATATCACCTGGCTTTAATAACGCTAGCTCTCACTAATGATGAAAAGGAATGGAAAGAGGGAAGATCTTTAGGTTCTCTTTAGCATGCAACCAAAATTATTATTATTTTTTTTTTTTTCCTTTTACCAGGAGGTCCTGGGGATCGAACCCAGGTCCCTCCATATGGGAGACGAACGCCCAACCATTTGAGCCACATCCACCCCCCAACCAAAATTATTTTTAATGGACATAACCACTTTCATATTTTGTTCTTCAATACACTAGGAATATATATTTAATGCCAAGAATGTTTAATTGATTCTTTGAAACGGTGGGCACCAATCACGGCAAACACTTTACAACAGTATTTTTTTCCTGTAGGGGCTAGACAGAGTATATAGGTCTCTAACATTTATGAAGGGAGAAAAGCAAGATGCCCTACCTAGGGCTCAACAGCACTCTTAGAAACATACTCAAGTGATATGATGCATAGTAAAGGAAAAAGCTAGGTGACTGTGAAAAGGCTAATATCATCTCTTGTAAGCTGGTTTTAGGAAAAGGTGATTAAAACAAACCCTGTATAACTCTCCATGGCTTATAAACATCTTTTAATTGCACTTGTAGAATTAGTGGCAGTTCTGACTCAGTCAACAGAGCCCAGCTCTGACACAAATTAGCCGGCATTAACAGGCTTTATCTCTTAATTCTGCTCCAGCAGCTTTAAGACACTGACACCACCAGAACAAAAATGATGAGGCAAAGGGAATTTTAGCCCTGCTTCTACTCACATTTTAACTTAATGATTTAATTGTAAAAATACCTACCTCATTATCTTGTCCTTTCTGAATTGGATTCTGCAAAATTTGCACCTACAAGTATGTGGATGGCATGTCTTAATAGGCTTCTATTTTTATTAAGTCAATGCTCTATTCAAAAGGAGGCAGAGCAGGTACAAAGCCTTAGGGAGATAGGCAGGGAGGTAAGTAGAAGGATGGATAGGATGGATGGATGTGGATGGATGATGAATAGATGATAGATAAATAATAGACGGTAGATATATCACTGGGATCATTGATATTATTTATTTTAAAAGGGCTAATTTCAATTCTATAAAAACTTTTAAATGGGTAGCTTTAAATACAAAATACTAAAAACTTTTTGTTACATTTGTCTTAGCAAGTTGGAAAGGAGCTCCCCCAAATTTTAAGAGGTTTCCTTTCCTCAATTATTTCCAACTTTAAGCTTGGGTTTACCTGCATATTTGTGGAAGATGACAGACGTTACAGATGACAGGGAAATTCCCAGGTGTATCTTTTTTTAAAAAAATACAAAAGTAGGAAGAAAAGTGACTACAGTGTTTTGGCCAACCCCAATCTCTAACTGCTGGTAGAATTTCTTTATTAAACGACAGTTGACTTCTCATCAATGACAATGGAAGATAGAAGACAGTAAAATAATATCTTCATTGTACTGAGAGAAAAAAAACTAGCAACCCAGGTTTTTAGTCCAACAGAAAAAGCTCTTTCAAGAATAAGGGCAAAATTCCTAAATAAGGAAATTTTAAGCATGCATTTCAGACAGAATGAAAGTGATCCCAAATGGCAGGTACAAGAATAGCAATGCAAGAAGGAATAAAGGGCAAAGAAAGTGGTAAGTAATGTAGGAAAATCCAAACAAGCAAAACAAAAAAAGTGTAGCAATACCTTGTGTTATATAAACACTCAAGAAAAGAATCAAAATACACAACAATAAAATTAAAGTTGGAGGAAGTTAAAGGGAATTAATGTGTTTTAAGTTGCTTATATTATTAAAAGAAGATAAACAATGAATAACTATGGACTTTGTTATGTTAAATATGGATGGTAAAAGTTCAATGGTAACTATTCAGAAAATATGCAAAAATAAAACTTCCAAACTAGCTGAGTGAAAGACATAAATGAGGGGGAAAAAATACACTGTTGGTGGGGTGGGGTTGCAGAGAGACAACTAAAGAAGATGGACATAAATCCAATTATATAAATAATTATAATATATGTATATGGATCGAATGTACCAGGTGAAAAGAAGAGCTGTCAGTCTATTTAAAATTTATATTTTATATCTGTATAAGAAACACAACTAAAAGGACAGGTACAAGACTGAAAGTAAAATAATAAAAATTATAAATAAGGAAAAGTCAAAACAGAAAAGGAGAGTTGTGGTAGCCATTCCAACCCACACAAAATAAACATTAAAAGCAAAAATAATTATTAGAGACCAAGCGGGTCATTTGATAATGATAAAGAATTCAATTCATCAAGAAGATAAAAGGGCTAAACTATATATGACTGAACATGGTTTCAAAACATATGAATCAATAATTGACAGAAATAAAAGAAATAGATAAATTCACAATGATAGTGGGAGTGAGTAACACATCTAACTCAGTAATTGATAGACTTGGGAAACAAAAGCTCAGTAAAAAATAGAGAAGACTTAAACAACACATAATTAAAGTGGACCTGCATTCACTTTATGAACTCTGCATCCAACAAGTGAAGAATACACAAAAGGAACATTTATAAAAACTAAACATCTACTAGTTCATAAAACAGCTTTCAACATATTTCAAAGGGCCAAAATGATAGGGACTATAGTGTCCAACTTCAAAGCAATGACATGGAAAATTTATTTAAAAATGATAATTAAAACAAACCATATGTATGAGAATTAAGAAATACATTTTATATAAACCACAGTCACAGAAGAAATCCTAATGGAAACTTAAAATTTTCTAAACAAATAAAAATGATAAACAACCCACATTAAAAATTGTGAGATGCAGCAAAAGAAGTGTTTAAAGAGGGAAATTTTGGCCTTAAATTTTTATATTGGAAAATAACAAGGGCTGAAAATCAATGAGCTATGTCTACTGGAAGAATTGAGGAAAATAATAACAAGATTAACTTTTAAAAGCAGAAGGAAATAAATACTATAGACAAGAGAAGAAATTAATAAAATTAATAAAGAAGTTAAGTCTCTTCAAATAGATAGATGCAAGACAACCCACATCCATATTCCAACGAGTTTAGAGTTTTTTTTTTTAACCTGACAAACTGATACTTAAATGGAAATTACAAGTTGACAAGCTGATAGAAGTACAAAATGACCAAGAAAAGTCACCACACTCTTGAGAAAACTAAAGGACTTATCCTCCCCTAGATTAAGACTTATTCTATGGAGAGAGCCTGCAGCTGCAGGCAGGATAATCCCATCTACCATATCCATGGGATATAAGCCCACTCTCACTTGGAGGTGGACATCACCATCCCAAACTCCTCAGGACTGGGGGAAGAGCTATGGACTAGAGTGGACTTAATGGTATTCTGTTGTAGATATATTGTGATTCAAGCGATGTAAGAAATTACAAAAGTGAGGTGCAGCCAGTGGCCACTGGACACTTTTGAGGCAGGGAAGGGAAAAGCAGTTGTAATACAGGGGCTTTTTCAGGACTTGGTAATTATCCTGAGTGACATTACAACGACAGATATAAGCCATTTTACATCAGCATATAACATGCAGAACTGTGTGGGAGAGGGTGTGATCTACAAAGTGAACTATGGTCCATGCTTAGTGGCAAAGCCCCAGGATGTGGATATCCATTGCAGGTGATGTGCCACATGTGGGAGGTTATGGGAGGTGTGGGAGGTGGGGCACATGGGAATCCTTGTAATTTTTGTGTAACATTTATGTAATCTAAGCATCTTTTAAAATAAAAAAAAAATTTTTTTTAACTTATTCTAATGTTATTATAGCCAACAAAGTATAAACAGAATAGGAAGCACAAAATGAGGCCCACCTAAACATTTGAAGTATGATGGGAAGTATTGTAGATCAAGGAAAAAGGATGGATCTTTTAATAAATGGTGGTGGGACAACTGGATATCCACATGTAACAAATGAAACTGAATCCCAACCTCTCCATATAAATAAAAATTAATTCCAAGTGAGTTAAGGAACTACATACCAAAAGCAAACCTGCAAAGTTCTAGAAGACAATACAGGTGGTCTTGAGGTGGTTCATATAACCAGATAATCTGTACATCTTCAATTCAACCTAGCTGAAGGCTGGGGATAGTACCCAGGACAGAAATCTAAATTACTATATTGCAGATTCATGAAAAACATTAAAATTCTTCTTTTCTTGCTTGTGAAACTTCAGAAAGAAAACGCAGATGCCAATACCTTGTGAACATGGAGACTGATATAAGAGGGAAACACTGATTATTTGCTGGTAATACAAAGAAAGAAAAATAAAAACAGCATTTCTGATTTTATATATTTGAAGATTATCAGAAAAAAAAAAAAGTAAACATTTTGTCATTAAAAAGAATAGAGTTTGTTTTTAGGATTAAGTTAGATAAATGTGCCTGGACAGGATTTAAGTAATGCTTCCATAATTTGTTAAGCTGTCTTTTGTCTGTTAGTTTATTTTTTGAAGTTGAAATAAAGTTTTAAGAAAAATAAAAAATAAATTTTAAAAGTCAGCTCTCTAAATATCTTAGGAATACTTGCAGAATAGAAACTAAATTTTACTGCATAGTAAAATCTTTCATATTCCTTGGGGAAAAAAATCATATTGGATTTCCATGTTTAAAGAAATACTGTTAAAAAAAAAAAAAAAGGATTTAGAATAAACATTCAAATTCATTTTGAGTAGAAAAATATTTTCCTAAAATCTTGTTAGGGTAACACTAACACAAATTTTGCTCTGCATTGAGAGAGTATTCTTCCTTTTGAAAGCCTGAATCATCTACCTTTATGAAAGTTTGATGATGTAAAAGTAAAAAGTCATTATAAAATGACATTTACCAAATGTTAATAGTCAGCTACCTACACACATATATAACTATCATTTCTCATGTATTTTACAAGATTTTTATATAATACCTTTCTATTAATCTCTCTGATCAACTCTTTTTTTAATCCCAAAAATGTTCAGGGCTTCTAAACACTAAATAGAAAAGTTTAGCTTAGACCAGTGTTCAGTCTAGTGCCAAACTTCCAATGCAATTCTAATTCCCATAACCTGAAATTTATTCACAGAGGTTATCCTAATAGAATAATCCTTCACTTTGCTCTATTCTGTCTTTTTAAAAATCCTGATTCAAAGAGCTATGTTCTTGATTAAAACAATGCTAACATTTTAAAAATAATAATAACTAAAAATCTCCCAGTGAAGTTATGTACATTACTGGTTACTCAACTATTTGTGACATTTTAAAGCAAAAGGATAGAAAAATCAGTTCCAGGACTACTTCCTGGAACTTTCACAAACAACCTGCCCCAATATTTATTTGAAACCCAAATTTGTTTTGCCTTTGATAGAGTGGAGAACAAGGAGATCTTCCCTCCAACAATTCATTGAAGCCTAATGTCTACAAATAAATTAGGGAAAAAAAGCAGGTGCTGTGTCTCTATTCAGAATCATGCAGCAGCTGTGAAAAGGGGATTATTCTTCTATTTCCAAGTCAGTCCATCAAAACCCATGCCCAGGAGCATGCCAGCAGCTCCTGCACTAAGTGCAGAATTGCCATAGCAATGAAATGACAATGGCCACACACGTTCTCTTGGACTACAGAGTCTGGGCTATTTATAACTAGAAGAGTGGCTCCAACAAGACAGACATAGAAGAAAGAGAAATTAATTAAGCTGTGTAAGCCCAAAAATGTTAGAGGCACAGCTTCATTTTATGTTTTATTCAGCTTACACTAGAAAAATAATGACTATATTAATTTCATGAACTATTTTTCCCCTTTGTGAAAACCAAATGACAGTGCTTACAAAACGTATCAAACACTGGTTTATATTTCTCCAGTGGACTTTGTATGAGAACTCTTTAGTACCAATTTTAAATACACGTTTAAACTCAGGTCCATTTGTCACAACTGAGTGGTTTTAAAATTTTAGCATGTAAGTTTCAAATAATCAATGTTATTTTAAAGTATTCTGACCTAAATGAAAATATCTAATGTACAGTTATTATTTATGGATGAAAGAAGGAAGGAAAGACTAAAAAGAATAATCTCTGAAAAAGACTAATGGACTCCCAAATACAAGGAATTGCTTTTCATGATCATTAGAATCTCAAGCCAAGTAAGTGTCCCTCAGCTTTCTGTCTTACAAATGTCATCAAAACCTGAATGCAGCACAAGCCACTTATATTTCATAGTAATATCTCAGTGTATCAAGTACAAGCTTCCATCACCACAATACAGTAAAATATTTCTTCCATCAAGGATGCTGTTTGAGGCTGTTGTGACAGTGAGAGAAGCAGCAGCAGAAACCACTGTGAATCATTAGTTGTAGTTGTGGAAATCCTGCAAAAATCTACACTTTGATGGTGAACTAATTAATATATGTTAAATTTCAATGTAAAAAATTATCTCAAAGGTCAATTAAACATTTTTCTTAAAATTAGATAGTATTGATTCAAATAAACACTTTAAAAATCAAACACTGATACCCTCTAAATTAAACAGCATTACAAAACAATCCCCTATTTTTCATTTCTAACATAATCCATTCAACAAATATAGTATATGGCCAACATCAACAATACCAGGAAATTACAATTCTTGCCCTTGAAAAGATGAAGGTCTAGCTACTAAGCAAAGAAATAAGCAGAGTGCCAAAATTTAAGTGAGACCACAGAAGGAAAAATAAAAGTGACTTTAAAACCTAACAGGAAACTTAACTGCTGAGATTATACAGCAATTATAGATCCTTCTGGCTACTTTACTTACTTAAATCTCTCTGCTACCCCTAAAAATCTGCCTTTTAAAGAAATGTTAATTGTCTGCTAGGATCCTGTAAAAAGTCTGTATGGCACAGACACCTTATAACTTCTCTACCACAAATGATTTTAAAAGGACAGGAATATTTGATTGGGATACCATATTATAAGATCTAATCACAGAGGAGACATGGTGAATCAGTAGGGAAACAACAGTAATTTCTCACTTATTATGAGCCAGGCTGTATGTACATGCTTTCTTTTTAATTCTCACAACAGCACTTTTTTTTTTTTTTTTTTTTTTTTTTTTGGTTCATTTTAAACAAGAATTCTACTATAGACTTATTGTGATTCTAGCAATGGAAGAACTGTTATCATTGATGTGGATGCAGTGGCCACTGGAGGTTCTGAAGGCAGGGAGAGGGAAAAACAGGTAAAATATGGGGGCACTTTCAGGACTTGGAATTGTCCTGAATGACATTGCAATGACAGATACAGGCCAGTATATATCTTGCCATAACCTACAGAATTGGGTGGGAGGGAGTGTAAACTACAGTGTAAACTATAACCCATGCTTACTGGCAATGCTCCAAAATGTGTTCATCAATTGCAATGAATGTACCACACTAATGAAAGAAGTTGTTAATGTGGGGAAAAGTGGGAGGTGTGGGGAGTGGGGCATATGGGAATCCCTTATTTTTTTTATGTAACATTTTATGTCATCTAAATATCTTTTAGAAGAAGTAAAATATCTATATTTTAAAAAGAAGTTTATTTAAACAACAAGAGGCTTGACTTGAAGAGAAAATTATCTAGGATTCATTTCTTTTAGCGAAATTTATCCCTACTTAAAGACAGGTTGCCCTACATGTAACGGCTACATACAAAAATGTTATAAAATTGTCCTTGGCTTTACAATGATAAATGAAAACAATAAAATTCTCCAATTGAATAAGGTGTGCAAGGATTTCATATGTTGTTGGTTTTTGTTAAATAGTGAGAGCAAAATAACTTGCTGGAATATAAAGGTAAGAGCTGAATGAGCATGCCACTAATGGAGAAAGGGGGTATTTTCACAGAGCCGGTATTTTTCCCTATCCCATCTCCATTTGATGTCAATCAAAGTATACCACTGGCCATTTAGTTAAGAAAAAAGCTATATGCTTGCACTCATATGCCAGTTACTTTATGTACAATAAAGGAAGAGGGAGGGTAAAATGAAAGAATAGAGAAAACTGTACTGTAGTAGTCAGGATGTGGTGGAACTAAATTGCAGTTTTTCTCATTGAGAATGGTTTCTTGGTCTGTAGGAACAGAGTTCTGGAGTAAAGTAGGAGGCTTCCGTTTCAACAGATTCCTCCTGTCTGCTGCTGGAAAGTATCAACTGTATCTGCAGCCTCCAGTCCCATCTGTGCCGGTGTGTCTGTCTCATTGACTGGCTGCCCGTCAAATAGGAATCTGATCTGCCTCATTGACAAACCCCCTCATTCACAATAGGCTTTCATCAGTTTACCATGTGGTGTATGCCTCGGAATCTCATACTGCACCACAGAGCCATCCTGCCCCACCACCTTCAAGTTAATATGCTAGTAGTTCTCAGTCTTGACTTCTTTCTTGGGTTTTTCATTAGCCATGGCAAAAGCCAGAGTCTCCTACACTGCCCACCGTACGAGCACCCAGGCAGCACCAGGAGCAGCAGAAGGAGGCAGCAGTGCTCTCAACAGCACTCTGAAATAGGTATTATCCTTCCTATTTTACAATAGGGTGAAGAACTGGAAGCTTGAGTCAGGTAAGCAAAATACGCAAGGTCACAGGTTAGGAAGAGTCCATCCAGCCTGTGTTCTGAATGGCCACGCTTAGGGAGCTAACAGTCTCTCCAAGCATTTTATACTCGACCCACTTCTCAAAAAGTGTTTTCCCCTAGAATTGACTAAAGACCCCCCAGGAGAAGTCTGGCCAGAAAGCTTCAAACCTGCATCTCCTGATAACTAAAGCAAAGAGCAGACACAGGAGTGGAAAGACAAGACGTACTAAGTGTAACAATCAGATAATAACCCCAAAGCCAGCCATAAAACAAAACCATAAACATTTCTTCTACTCATTTACCTAAAATATAACTACCCTAAAAGAAAACTGAATATTATACAGGTGTCTGGTCAGAGAAATAACATGTACTCTTTCAGGAAGGGAGAGAGACTTGCAGCTCCTTCAAACTTTATCTAATGAACTACCACTGAGGAGATGCCCCACCAAGCTCTAGAACTAAGCTATAAATGAGCAGTAATATAGTTACTTAGAAAATATTTAACACATACTTTGTAAAATGCTATGCCTACACAGAAAGATGGTTAAAATACAAGGACGCAGCAATGTAGTTGGAGACTCAAACTTACAATAATTAATAACACCGAGGTTCATTTGATAAGTGTGAAAAAATACTAATGCTAAGAAGTGCTCCTGAGTTGACAGGAGGGGGAAAGTTGCTTTGGGCTTAAGTTGTCAGGCAGTGTCACAGGAGAACTAGGCTTACAAGTTAAAACAAGGTAAGTTAATAAAAGGGAAATTGTTGATTCTTACTGACTGGTTACCATAGCTTCTTACCTATCAAACGTTAAATCCTAAAGACGAAGAAAAAGCAGCTTTTTTTTTTTTTTTCTAGAATCATGAGGTTTAAAAATCCTGCAGACGTAGTTTTAAAATTCCACAGGAAATTAATTTAAACTAACCACTCAAGTAAATCACATATGCTATGCGGAATATGTAGAGAACAAGGTATGTGGATTTCAATAATGGACAATATTCAAATTTCAGCTCTGCTCTTACACTGCATACGCAACTGTGGACAAATCATTAACCTGCCTGGCCCCTAGTTTACTCATTTGTAAAATGAGAGTAATACCATTTATTTACTTAAAAGGCTTTAGGATTCAATTAGCTAATGTATGAGGGAAAATAAATTCTTTCTAAATTCTTTAAAGTCAAATTACTTGTCTAAGTTTTAAAGAAACTTACTATATTATGTATCTAAGAACTATGTATCTTTGAAGAAATTTTAATAATGAATAGGATCTGTTCTTTAAACATAGTAAGCATAGTTTAGATTTTCAAAGTCATTTTTAAAACCAGTTTTTTTATCATTAATTAGTAATGTTTATAAGCCCTACTAATACTCATCAACTAATAATCTATCAATCTACTAGTACTAAGAATCCCTTATTATTTATTACCTATCTATTCAGATCACCAATAGGTGGTTGGTGATATGTAGGAATAAAGAAACTACTCTTAATATTAAAGCAAATAACATTACGAAAGTTTCTTCTCTCTCTCTCTCTGACTGTTCTATTTTGTTAGGCTGCCAAAAGCAACATACCAAAAATGGATTGGCTTTTACAACGGGAATTTATTAGCTTACAAAACTTACAGTTCTGAGACTGAGAAAAAATGTCCATACCAAGGCATCATCAGACAATGTTTTCTTTCCACAGACCAGCTGTTAGCGGTCCTGGATTCCTCTGTCACATGACAAGGCACATGGTGGCATCTGCTGGTTTCTCCCTTCTCTCCAAGGTTTCATTGCTTTCAGCTTTGTGTTTTTGTGGTTTTCTCTCTGTCTGAATTTCATTCTCTTATAAAGGACTCCAGTAAGAGGATTGAGTCCCACTCTGAATGAGATGGGTCACATCTTAAGTTCCTATTCACCAAAAGATCCTTCTTACAATGGGTCCACACCCACAGGAATGGACTAACTTTAAGAACATACTTTTCTGTGGTCTATACAACTTCAAACTATCACACTCCACCCTCTGGACCCCAAAGAGACATGTTCTTTCTATATTCAAAATACATTCATTCCATCACAATATCCCAAAAGCCTTAAGTCATTTCATTAACAATGCTAAGTCTGCAAGCCGGTCTTCAGGAAGAAAGCAGATATCTTGATTTGGACATTTTTCTCAGCCTCAAAACTATAAGCTTGTAAGTTAATAAATTCCTACTGCTAAAGCCAATGCATTTCATGGTTATCTGCTTGAGCAACTTAGCAAATTCGAACAGATTTTGGTACCAGAAATGGGGTGCAAGTCCTTGAGTAATATTCACTCTTAAACTTGCTATTGTATAACTTAAATACTATGACATGAAACTTGTCGCATGATAAGGGGATAAGATAGGGAAGAAAACAAAGACTTTGTTTGGTACATACAACTTCAAACCATCAAACTGACCTTCTTATTAGTTACTTGAATACCATTTGACATTAATGCCAATTTTTTCATTGGCTTTTTCTCTTTTTTTCCCTTCTCATTGTTTAACCCCACAGATAACCTGTTTCTAGAGAAAACTGGTCATCTTTGTCATGATGACTAAATATTTGTTTCACAAAATATTTAGCCTTTCTGACTTTTAGGTACTTTTTCATAACTTAAAAAATAATTATGGATGTACTCCACAAAATGTAATGATATAAATAATGGATAAGTATCAAACTGTTTAAATTAATCTGAGTTATCTTCTCCTTGATTTTTCTCATTCATCCACTGAAGAAAGGTAAAAGCAGAAGGGAAGTAGTGGTCTAGAGACAAACATTAAGAAAGGGCTGGGAATTGCCTGAATAATCAAGGGTTGACCACAGTACTTACTTGCAAAGAATTTGGGGCCTGGTGAACAAATGACCCATGATCAAGACCATATTTAGGGATGCCTAGGCATAAAATGGGCAGAGGAAGAGCATCTCTTTTTATGTTTATGCTTCACTAGTGGATAATTATTTACATCATAATAATATAATAATCATTACAAAAATAAAGTATAAGGAGAACCAAGTACAATCTTGCAAATATTAGGTACTTAATATCCGTTGAAAGGAGGAGAGAGGGAGGAAGGCAAGAAAGGATGGGAAAGAGGGGGGAAGAAAACAAAATTTGTCTCAAATCTCAAAGTCTTTAGGGTATCTACTAGCAGAAATGATATACTCAAAAACAGTGTGTATAGTCTAGTGAAAAAAACTGCATATTATATTTATTCATTAAATATTTCTAAGCAATCTTCCTTGATGGCATTCAGCAATAAAGCCAATCCTTTTTATATCCATTCAGACAAAATGTTAATTTTGTGAAAAACTATGTGGACTTTACATGTGTCGAGTAATAGGAAGAAATGAAGTCAGAGAAAAAAAGAAAAGTCTTCAAGACTATGGTCTCTAATATAATAGCTGACATTTCAGTAATAGTACATTTTATTTTAAATCCATTAGCAACTACTAAATTAGAAGAGTCTACAGATGCTATCTTGCTACCATGGTAATGTAGAATAGATTAATTAATTAGTACTGTGGTGAAAAATAGGAGACAAATGTTGCCTTAACTTCTACAGGAAGCCGGAACGACATCCTTTCAATAGTTTTCTGATCCATTTCACATATACCTATGTTTTTAAATATCTTAATCATTTTCCATTTAAACATTTTGTTTTGTTTTGTTTTTCCAGACAAGGGAAGGCACCTATCACCCATTATTTAATTGCTATGACTTTTTAAATTTTGGGTTTTATCAATAAGTGTCACATTAAATCATTACTTGCACATTTAACAAGTGCACCTTCCATTATAGCATATCTTATGTTTAATCAATTAAAGTGATTTATGACTTTCATTCAGTAAAATTTGCTCCTTTGGCTTTAACAGTCTATGAATTTTGACAAATGCATGCAGTCTTGTAACCACCACCACAACCAAGATGCACAAGAGTTCCATCACCATATAACACTCCTTCATGCTGCCCATTTGCAGTCAAACAGCAACCCCACCCCTAGCTCCTGATAACTACTAATGTACTTTCCATCCCTATACTTTGGCCTTTTCCACAATGTCATATAAATGTAACCATACAACACGTAGCCTTGGGAGTCTGGCTTATTTCATTTAGCATAACACATCTGAGACTCATATAAGTTGCTTCGTGTATCAGTACTTCATTCTTTTTTACTGCAGAGTAGTATTCCACTGAATATATGTAACCACAGTTTGTTTATCCATTCACCATTTGAAGGCATTTCAGTTGTTACCAGTTTATGGCGATAATGAACAAAGCTGCTATAAACATCTGCATATAGATTTCTGAGTGAACATAAGTTTTCATTTTCCTTGTGTAAATATTTGGCAAAGAGGCTGATGAGTTGTATGGTAAATGTATGTTTATGAATAAACTGTTAAGCTGTCCAACAGCATCCTCTCCAGCACTTGGCTCTGTCAGATTCTAATAGGTACACAGTGGTATCTCAGTTTGGTTTTAATTAGCATTTCTCTAATAATTAATGATGTTGAACAACTTTTTATCTTCCTTTGACATCCATAGGTTTTCTTCGGTAAAGTGTTCAAATTGTTTGCTCATTTTTTAATCGGGTTTTTCCTTTTTGTTCAGTTTTGAGAGTTCTTTAAACATTCTAGATACAATTCCTTGATCAGATATATGGTTTGCAAATATTTTCTCCCAGTCTTCAGATTGTCTCTTCATTCTCTTAACAGTGTATTTTGCAGACCAAAAGTTTTTAAATTTTATGATGTCTACTTTACCAATTTGTTTTCATGGCTTTTGATTTTAAAGTCCTATCTAAGAACTCTAACCAAAGGTCACAAACACTTTCTGTTTTATGGTTTAAGATTTTACATTTAAGTCTATGGTCAATTTTGGGTCAGTTTTTGTATAAGATGTGAAGTATAAGTTGAGGATCTTTCTTTTTTTTTTTTTTTTTTTTGCATATGGGTCTTCATTATTCCAGCACCATTTGTAGAAAATTTTATCCTTTATCCGATAATTGCCTTGGCACCTTAGTTAAAAATCAACTGAACAAATTTGCATTGGTCTATTTCTGAACTCTCTAATCTGTTCCACTGGTTTATGAGTCTATCCTTTCATTAATACCACAACATCTTGATTACAGCAGCTTTAAATTAAATCTTGAAATCATGTAGTGTGAGTCCTCTTTGTTCTATTTTTTCAAAATGGTTTTAGCTATTCTACTTTTTCTGCCTTTCCAAATACATTTTAGAATCTACTATCAATATCTCCAAGAATTCTTGCAGGGATTTTTATTGAGATTACAGTGAATGATAGATGAGTTAAGAGAGAACTGACACTTGAACAATATTGTATCTTCTAATCCATATGATATAGAGTTCCATTTATTTAGGTAATTTTTTATTCATTTTGCCAATGTTTTGTAATATTTAGCAAACAGATTCTGCACGTATTTTGTTAGAATCATACCTGAGTTTACCTTTTTCTTGGTGCTATTGCAAATACCTTTCAAACTTTATTTCCAATGGTTAATTGCTAATAAAAAATATGACTGGTTTTTGCATATTGAACTTGTATCTGAATATACTTTGCTAAACTCAGTAGTTTTAGGAGCTTTTTTTAGGTTCTCTGGGATTTTCTATGTTGGCAATTATGTCACTGATACAAATAGGCACAGGATTATTTCTTCCTTTCCCATCTGTATGCTTTGTATTTATTTTTTCTTGCTTTATTCCCCTGGCTAGGATATTCAATACAATGTTGAAAAGGAATGGTGAGAGTGGACTTCCTTGCCTTGCACTCAATCTGAGAGGAAAGCATTCAGTCTTTCACTATGAAGTATGATGGCAGCTGTGTTTTTAAAGTTTAATCTTATCAGGATGAGGGCATGGTCGTCTTTCCCTAGTTTGGTGAGAGTTATTTTTTTGTTGGTTGTGGTGGTGGTGTTTTTTAATCACGAATACATGATGGATTTTGTCAAAGGATTTTTCTGCATCTACTGAGATAATCATGTGGTTTTTCTTCATGGGACTGTTGATATGATGACTTAAAATGATTTAAAAATGATGAAAAAGCCTTATATTTCAAGGATAAATACCCCTTGGTTGGGATGCATCATTTTTAATGTTGCTAAATTCATTTGTTAATATTTTGTTGAGGACTTTTTGTGTATATATTCATGAAAAATATTGGTCTGTTCTTTTCTTTGTCTTTGTCTGGTTCGGGTATCAGTGTAATGCTGGTATAAAATAAGCTGGGAGGTACTCCTTTTTCTTCTTCTGGATGAGATTGCATAGAACTGGTTTTATTTCTTCATTAAATGTGTGATAGAACTCACCAGCAAAATTATCTGCACCTAGACTTTTCTTTGATGGAAGTAACTACATACTTAGTTTCTTTAATAAATACTGGACACTCAAGCTATCTATTCTTCTTAAGTTTTCATCTTTCAAAGAATTGGGTCATTTCTGCGAAAATATTTAATTTATAGGGAAGGAGTTGTCTGTAGTTTGCCTTATTATCCTTTTAATATCTGTATGGTCTCCAGTGGTATCCCATCTTTCGTTCCAGATACTGGTAATTTATGCCTTCTCTCTCTCTCTCTCTCTCTCTCTCTCTCTCTTTTTTTTTTTTTTTTTTTTCCTTTTCCACTCTTGCTATATGATTATTAATTTTTATTAATCTTTACATAAAACCAGTTTTTGGTTTGACTAATATTTTTCTCTTTTTTTTTTTTTTTTCAATTTCATTGATCTCTGTTCTTTTATAATTTCCTTCCGTCTGCTTGCTTTTAATTTTAAAAAGGTTTAATTGGTTCTTTTTCTATTTTCATAAGGTACAAGCTTAAATTATTGATGTAAGACCTTTTCTTTTCTAATATGAGCATTTCTAGTTATACAATTCCCTCTGAGTATTACTTTAGCTATATCCTACAAATTTTGATATGTTACATTTGCATTTTCCATTCAATAAAAAATATTTTCTAATTTCCCTAGAGACATTATTCAGAAATACATTGTTTAATTTCCCTATATTTGGTGACTGATCTCTAGCTTAATTCTCTTATGGTCAGATACATAAAGATTTTGATTCATTTAGGTTTATTAAGATGCTTTATGACCCACAATATGGTCTATCTTTGTGAATAGTTCATGTACACTTGAGAAGAATGTCTATTTTGCTGTTGTTGGGCGGATTATTCTATAAGTATTGATCGGGCCAAGGTGGTTCATAGAACTCTATATCCTTTCTGATTTCTGTCTACTTGTTCTATTAATTACTGAGAGAGGAATACTGAAGTCTCCAAATATATTTATGGATTTGCCAATTTCTTCTTCTTATTCTATAATAAGAATAATAGCTTCAACTATTGTGAAGCTCTATTGTTAGATACATACACATTTAACATTGTGATGTCTCTTTTTATCTATGGAAATCTTTTGTACTGATGCTACTTCATCTTATTAACATAGATACTCAACTTTCTTTCACTTAATGTTAGCATGGTATAGCTTTATCCATCCTTTAACTTTCAACCTATCTTCATCATTATATTTAAAGTATATATAATGCTCTTGTAAAGAGCATATAGTTAGACGGTGTTTTGGTTTGTTTTTTATTTTTTTAAGTCAATCTGATGATGTGTCTTTCAATTTATATATTTAAACCATTAAAATTTAATGTAATTAGTATAATTATTGTTTTATTTGTTTTCTGTTTGTACCCTCTGTTTTTCGTTCTCCCCCTTTCCTGCCTTCTTCTGGACTGTTTGAATAATTTTGAGTACTCCATTTTAATTTCTCTAATGGGTGTTTTGGCAATATCTCTTTGTATTTATTTCTTAGGACTTGTTCTAGGGATTGCAATATATATCTCTAACTCATCATAGTCTACTTAAAAGTTAATATTTTAACACTTCAAGTAAAATATAGAAGGTTACAACAATAGAGATCTCTTTTTCTCCCCCTTTGCTATAGATTTCATATATATTATATCTACCTACATTGAAAAACAGTGCTATAATTTTTTTTTCCTTTCAACAGTCAACATATTTTTTAAAACTTAAGAGGAGAAAAATATTCTATTTTCCCAGTTTTTACTATTCCTATTGCTCACTCCTGATTCATTCCTGCTGTTCCAAGTTTCCCTCTGGGATAATTTCCCTTCGGTCTGAAGAAGCTCTTCCAGCATTTCTTTTAGAGTAGATCTGCTCATTCTTCAGTCTTAGTTTTCCTTCACTGAAAATACCTTTATTTTGCCAAAATTCCTGAAGGGTATTTTCACTGGTTATAGAATTCTGGGCTGAAATTTTTTTTTTTTCCTCTTTTAGTACTTGAAAGGGTTATTTTTTTTTTTTTTTTTATTTTTATTATTATTATTATTATTTTAATTATGGGTAAAAATCAAAATTCTCACAATACATACAAATATTTGCAAAATGATATATAAATATATATGCATATATGTGTATTTGCTTACAAAAATGTTATTTGTATATATATACACATATATTTTAAGAGGTGCTTAGATTACCCAAAATATTACACGGAATCCACTGGGATTCCCATGTTGCCCACCTCCCACACCTCCCACCACATCCGAGGTGGAGCCAGTGGCCACTTGACACTTTTGGGGTAGGGAAGGGATGAGCAGTTGAAATACAGGGGTTTCTTTGGGAGTTGGAGGTTGTCTTGAGTACTGTTGTGGCAACGGATGTAGGCCATTTTAAATCAGCACACAACACTCAGAACTGAGTGGGAGAGAGAGTGGTCTACGGTGTGAACTGTGGTCTATGGTTGGTGGCAAGGCTCCAGGATGTGTAAGTTCGAAAGGTTTTGCTCCACTGTCTTCTGGCCTCCATGGTTTCTGAAAAAAAATCCATATTGTTTGAATCACTGGTCTCTTGTAAGTAGAGTGTGTGTGTGTGTGTGTGTGTGTGTGTGTGTGTGTGGTTTCCTTGCTGCTTTCAAGTTTTTTTCTTTATCTTTGATTTTTAGCAGTGTGAATACAATATATCTAAGCATAACTTTGAGTTAAAACTGAGGTTTGCTGAGCTTCTTGAAGCTGTAAATTTATGTCTTTTACCAAATTTAGGGACTTTACAAACATTATATCTTAAAATATTTTTTTCACCCACCATCTCTTTTCCTCTCCTTCTTTCTGGGACTCTGAAGACAAAAATGTTAAACTTTTTGATATTGTCCTACAAGTCCCTAGATATTAGTTCATTTTTTCCCATAGTTTTCAGTTTGAATACTCTCAATAAGTTCACGGACTCTTCTGTCATCTCCATTCTGCTATTAAGGAATCCAGTAAAAACTAATTTCATATATTTTCTTTTTCACTTCTAAATTTTTCATTTGATATTTTTTTCTTATAGAGTTTCTACTTTTCTGCTGAGAACTTCCATCTTTACATTCATTTCAAGAATGTTCACCTTTACCTCATGGATCAAGGTTATAAAAGCTGCTTTTAAGTCTTTATCTGATAAATCCATCCTGCAGTTGGCATCTGTTGATTTTTGCCTTGAGAATTGGTAGGTTGGATTTTCCTGTTCTTTGTATATCAAGTAATTTTGGATTATATTCTGAACATATCAAATATCATGTTATGAGTCTCTGGGTCCTGTTAAAATCCTTTAGAGAAGGTTGATTGTGTTTTGCTTGCTTGTTTTAGCAATCAACCAAGTTAGATGCAGAATGCAAGTTCTGTCCTGCCTCCTAGGGGATACCATTCAAAAGTGAGTTTAATTTTCAAAGCCTCTGCTATGCTATTTGAGTCTTCCCCATGTATGGAAATTGGAGGGTAATTTACACCATAGTTAAATTCTCAAAGCCTTTGTTATGCCTATTTGGGTCTGTTTTGCACAAGTGTAGTATGGGATTAGCTCCCTACTTGTGCCAGTTTATATACAAAATTAAGGGATCCCCTTCTTCAGTTCTCTCCAAGATTTCACTGACACGCTCTGGCTGTGAGGGGTCTCTTTTCCCAACCCCCAGCTAGAGGACTAAGGTTTCTCTCAGAACTTTAAGAGATCCTCACAATGTTATGCAGTTCCCACACAACTGGGACTGCCTTTAAGGCAAAGCATCCAGGAAAATGCGAACGAGTGGAAAACCACAGGGATTCCCCACACACACTGTATGGGGCACCAGGGTTCCCTTTTCCTGGATCCTCTGGCCAGAAAAAGAGGTTCTGTTTCGGGTCTTCGGTGCCTGCAACCAACTGCTGCCTCCACTGCTACCACCACCGTGGAGGCAGTGGGGCTTTGTAACGGGGGCTGGCCTCATAGCAGGGCCAGGAGAGGGGGGAAAAAGGGAAAAAATGGAGATTCCCTCCACACTACCTGGCTTATAGAGACCCAGTCCTCTGGCTAGAAAGAAGGGATGACTATTGATGCTTTAGGTTGTAGATCAGGGGTTCTTAACCAGGGAGATTTCAGGGGATCCGTGAGCTTGAATTGAAAAAAATCAATTTATTATCTTTATTTCCTCTGACCTCCCAATGTTGAGTGTCATGAAACTATCTGCCGCTACATTCTGAGAAGGGGTCTATGGTTTTCACCTGACTGGCAAAGGGGTCCATGGAACAGAAAAAAGGTTAGGAACCCCCGTTGTAGATGTTCCCTGAGCAGTCCTGGAACTCAGATCACCCACAGGCCAAAGCCAGGAGATGGAGAGGAAAAAAATAAAAGCCTGGAAATTCACTGCTATGCTGGTCAGTCGTCAAATCTACCCGCTATTGTTAACTTTTCAGAGTCATCTGTTAGCAGCCTTTTGCATTCTGTCCAGAGTTTTAGTTGTTATCACTAGGAGAGATTAAGTGGTAGAGGGGGTTAAGATGCATTTTTTCTTTACTGTATAAAATATAAATACAAATTTGGATTTAGGAGGTAGTAAAAGGCATTTCAATAATATCTAACAATAAGTGCTCAGTATATTGGATATTGGACCATAAATGCTCTTCAGCTGATATGCTTAAATTTATCTAATTAAAGATGAAGTTCATAACTGGAAGGGTAACAGCAAAACCTCAATCTATTCTAAGGTGTCATGAAAACAGTCAAACAGCAAACTGTAAAGCCTGATTAGTGCCTTCTTCTCCATCTTAAATACTCACAAATACTTCAAACTACTAGACTCAGGCTCTCAAGTACTTAACTGTGTGTTCTAACACCAATAACTGCTTTGAAGCTGTGTCAGCTGGTTTACAATTGTGTGGTCTATAAAAACACAAAGCCAGGTTTTCAATGCAACAGTGTTCTCCTAGAAAGAACCCTTTCAGAAAGTGCACTCTTCAGCTTCAACAAGATGCCTTAAATAGTCAGAAACATACAAACAGCCAGCAGGGCAAGCATGCTCACATGGCAGGCTCAAGTAACACTCAGCCCAAGGGAGGGCATTCTAAAGAAGCACCATTTCTCAATGGAAGGAAACGGCAGCCTATGAAAAGTTAAAATGTTTTAGGGTGAATGTGAAAGATACAACGCAGGGCAGCATTGGGCTTAAATCCCATTTTCAGAATCAATCCATGTTATCTACTGAGAAACTGATAAGTGAATAAAACTAGGATTGAGCTCTCTCTCCTGCTAAGACCCAATACACCATGTTTTCTACATCCATTTCGGAATGAGAAAAGAAGGCAGATAATCACAGTTCTCCTATCTTTCCTCTAGCAAAACGAAGTGACTATATTAAAATAAACTTCATCCATGATCTAGTAACACTCTCTTATTCTATAATGAGAAAGCAACTCAGAAGAGTTAAGCGACTTGTCCAAAATCAGGGGGGGGTTAAGTAAAAAAATAAAATAAAAAATAAATAAAAAGGGCAGAAAGAAAGGCTTAATTTGAGGACTTTTCATTTTATCTACTCATAAAAAATAAATGAAAGAAAATAAGAGTAAACAACGCTCGTTGCCATGGCAAACAATAATGTGGATTTTCCCTTTGGTTCCTCTTGTTTTCTTAACTTGTTTTCACCAATAACCTAGCAGAATTAAAACTGAACTGAGAAACAAGACAGGCCCTCAAGCGAGAAGACATCACGTGTCTATTCTCATGTTTTATGCCTAGGGTAAGAGATATTTTATTTTCCCCCACTTGTTAGAAACACCACCTGCTCTTCCTTATTGTATCAGCAGCAGAAGGTATTGCAGTCAAAGCTATGCAGTTATAAACTAAGAGGAAGAGACAAGAGATGCCTGTAATCTCTTGTCCACAAGCAGAAAGACCAGTAAGAAAAACTGGGCCTTCCTAAGAGCCAGGACCTAATTGATGGACAGCATGATTAGGTGCTGCCTCCAACGCCAAAGACAGATCCAATTTGTTCCCTTCACCTAACAATGCAGAAATCTCCAAATTAAGGAAATGACCTGTCAAGCTAGTTTTTTGGCATGCAGTTACCAAAGGTCAGTTCCCAGGATACAAGGTTCCCCTACCTCATCCCAAGAGGCATAATTAAAATGAGAAAGAACATCATAACTGAACTTGAAATGTGACACCTTGCTTCCCAACTGCTGCCTTAGCTCTGACAGTGGGAACAGAAAAATATGTTTCTGGCCTTCACTTTGATCTCAGCAGACCCCTGGCTCTGGTTACTGATGAGGCAAGCACACACATCTTCAACCTTCCAAGCCCCCTCACTAACATCTATACTGCAACCGCATGTAGAAGGGATCCATCCAAGACTTAAGGGCAAATAGTAAATGCAATGTTTTAAATAAAGGCCAATCCATTCACTGGAATCCCAAAGTCCTGAGATAACTGGTGCTAAGACTCTGAAGCCACTGCTTAAAAGAGTGTAAACTGAATTAAATAATGTAACATCTCTATAATACTTATTCTCATCCTTTCCCTCTCTCCTTTCCCTGTCAGCCTCTTCATACCCTCTGTGTTTCCTCCATTCTCCAGTCCATAAGGGGCCATAATATTATATTTTAGAATTGATTATCAGAACAGTTTAACTATTTAAAAAAAAATTAAAAAGCTAAGTTGTTTTTTAGAGCCTTGTGTCCTTCGAATGGCCTTTTTTCCCTGTTAGAAAATTACCTCTAGTAGAAAATTTCCACACATTTGTCTGTCTCTTTTTTCTCCTTCCTAGGGCTCCCATTCACTGATTCTATGAGCATTTCTGAAACATCTACTACGTGCTAGGCACTTTGATAGACCCTGGGATGGTTACAAAAATAATAATAAAACATTTTAACTGCCCCTAAGGAAGCCATATCTCATAATGGAACACAGTAAGCCAACTCTAAATGGAAATTTATATGTCCCACTTAGCCTTACAAACTGCTCCCTATTTTAATACTCATAAAACCACTATGAAGCAGGTATGATTTTTCCTATTATTAAAGCTGAGAAACCTAGGCGTCGAGAGAGTTAACAACATACCTAAGTTCATGAAGCAACTCATACTATTAAACATCCTCTTACACTGTTATACCAAGGCAGATACATGGTAAATGTATTAAAATTAAAATGCAATAATGATGATAGCTAACATTTACCATATATTTAATTTTGCACCAGGTACTGTTCAAAGAGCTGTATGCGTTTGTCCCATTTACTTCTTAAAATGACTCTGTAAGATAGATATTCTTATCACCACATTGAGGGGCAGAATTTAAGAGACCTGACTCTGAGGCTGACTCTGGGTTCACATTGTCTGAAAGACGGGTTACCAATGGAGAAAAAGAGAAGAGCAGGCTTTGAGCCATCACCCATATGGACATAATCTATGGTAAAGGAATAGAGTATATTTGCATATTGAAGGATAGGACAGATGGGTAGTGATATTACTGGGTTTGGGGGTGCAGCGTTGACAGCAGGGTAGATTAAGAAGGGCAGGTTCAAATACCCAGGGCATGTAACTATGAATCTTGACATTCCATGAGTCAAGACAGGGGAGTGTCATATGCCCCAGGGGGGTGGGGAGGAAGGAACAGTTAAGATCTAACGGGGTATTTAGTGGTCATGGGAAAGGTTTTTCATTACCTTACAGTAATGGACACAGGACATGGTAAATATCATCAAAACTTATTAAACTGTATCATCTAAATTGTAAACTATACTGTAAATCATTGACAATGTTTAGTTGCTATATTTTGCTATCTGTATAACAGTTATAACAATGCTACATCCCCCCCAAAAAAGGGGGGGGTAATATGGGGTGGGGAAGGGGGGGGGTTGGTATCTGGGAGTCTTTGGTATTCCATGTGTGACTTTACTGTGACCTAAAACTTCTTTGAAAATTAAATGAAAATTTGGGAGACACTGGGGATTGACAGGGGGAAGGTATCATGGCACACCGGACATCTGATAACACAGTGATAAAAGGAAAAAAAGAATTTTTTTTTTTTAAAGACATTTCTTTGCTTTTTTCCCCATTTTTTCAATGTCCCAATCCGCTAACTATATTTTGTTTTGTTTTGTTTTTTGATTGTTTGTTTGTTTGTTTGGGTTTTTTTTCCCTGAGTTTCCTTATGTTTGTCTCTTGCGTGTAAGCTTATCATTGTTGTTTCTTTTTCCTATTAAGTGTATTTGATTATTATATGGGCTACATGTTCATGGAAGATTTAGATCACAGAAGGGTTACAATGGGTACTGCAGGGGATTATTGGTGGGGGGTGTTTGGGAGGGGGGATTCATGGGAGTAAGTTCATCTGAATATACATGAAAGATACACAAAATTGTTCAAAAGATCAAATGATGGGGCATGGTCATGGTGGGTGGACAATCACTCAATAAATGAGGGAATCTGAATTCCTAGCCTGGAGAGCTCGGCCACATTCTCCAAGGAAGCAGTAACAGTCCCCCGAGTGCAGGGACAGTGTCTGTCAAAAGAGGATGGCCCACTGATGAGGTCTTGTTATTGATGACTACCCTTATGAGTCCTTGCTCTTGTAATTGAAACTTAGCTTACTGTTATGGGGTGCCTAAGGGTTGTCACCTGAGAGCCTCCTTGTTGCTCAAATGTGGCCTCTCTCTAAGCCAAACTCAGCATATGAATGCATTACCTTCCCCCCAACGTGGGACATGACTGCCGGGGATGAGCCTCCCTGGAAACAAGGGATTAATACCAAGTGCCAACTGGCAACACAACTGGAAAAAGACCTTGAATAAAAGGGGAAAAGGTAAAGACAAATGAGTTCAAGTGGCTAAGAGACTTCAAAGAGAGTCCGGAGGTCATCCCAGAGGTAACGCTTACGCACACCTCAGTGCACACCTCAGTAGGAGCTCATAGAACATCAAAGTGCATATCACCCCACACAGAGGGGCTCCTGAGAGCTCTTGAGACACCCAGGTCCTATATAAGGGGGGAGAGCCCCAGAGATTGACGCCTTATCAGTGGGCTCTATTTTGGAATCTGTGCTCCTGAGAGTGACAGAAATGGACTCAAATAAGTCCTCCCTGCACATGGTTCATCAGTCCCTTCTATTCAAACCTACATGTGATGCTGGAGTTTTTAGGCATACTTCCAGAGACTGGAGCCTCTGACCTACCTATGTGCCAGGTGTGTGTGGAATCTCGGTGGAGCTGCAACTCCTATCCTACAGCTCAATGGACTCACCCAAGTCACCTGGCGAGGAGACAATGATGGGCAACGGCCAGCCCAGGGAATGGAGAGGGCCTGCATCTGCAGGCAGGATCATCCCACCCACCATATCCATGGGATATAAGCCCTCTCTCACTTGAAGGTGGAGTGGACATCACCATCCCAGTCCCCTCAGGATTGGGGAAAGAACTATGGACTAGAGTGGACTTGATGGTATTCTGTTGTACACATATGGTGATTCTAGCAATGGAAGAAATTACAACAGTGAGGTGGAGCCGGTGGCCACTGGACACTTTTGGGCCAGGGAGAGGATGTGCAGTTGAAATACAGGGTCTTTTTTGGGACTTGGAGGTTGTCCTGAGTGCCGTTGTGGCAACGGATATAGGCCATTTTAAATCAGCACACACCATTCAGAACTGTGTGGGAGAGAGTGTGGTCTACGATGTGAACTGTGGTCTATGGTTGATGGCAAGGCCCCAGGATGTGTAAGTCCATTGAGGGTGATGGGCCACACTTGTGGGAGATGTTTGTGTGGGATAAGGTGGGAGGTGTGGGAGGTGGGGAACATAGGAATCCCTGTAGGTTCCATGTAATATTTAGGTAATCTGAGCACCTCTTAAAAAAATATATATAGATAGATAGATAGATAGATAGATAGATAGATAGATATATACAGAAATATATAACATTTTTGTAAGCAAATGCACATATATGCATATATATGCATATATCATTTTACAAATATTGGAAGTTCTGAGGGCAGAGAAAGGGAAGGACAGGTATGATGCAGGGACATTTTTGAGACTTGGGAATTGTCCTGAATGGCATTGTAGTGGCAGATACAGGGCAGTATAAATCTTGCCATAACCTACAGAGTTGGGTGGGAGAGAGTATAAACTACAATGTAAACTTTAATCCATGCTTAGTGGCAATGCTCCAAAATGTGTTCATCAATTGCAATGAATATACCTCACTTAATAAAGGATGTCGTTAATGTGGGAAAATGTGGGAGGTGTAGGGAGCGGGGCATAGGAGAATCCCCTATATTTTTTATGTGACATTTGAATAATCTAAGTATCTTTTAAAAAAATTTTTTTAATAAAAAAAGAATTCCAATTAAAAAAAAAAAAAAAAAAAAGACCTGGGTTCAAATCCTAGCTTTACAACTTACTATGTATGTATGGCCTTGGGTAAGGCCCATCGAGACCTCCCTGTGTCTACGAATCCATTTGTGTAAAATGAGAAATAATATATCACTGTGTGGTGTGAGGATTAAATAAGTTAATACGTTAAAGTACTGTGAACAATGCCTAGGGGGAGAAATACATTTCAGTGAGGATGCAGCTCAAGGTGGGTGACTGGGAAGACTACAGACAGAAAGAACACTATATCTTCTTCCTAATCCCTCGTTTTTCCTTGCACTGGAGTTTAGTAAATTTCTGAAGGAAGAAAGGAAGGAAAAGGAAGGGGGGAAAGAAAAGAGGGAAGGAGCTCCATATTTTTTTATGGCCTGAACATATGTTTTATCTATGGAATAAAAGGAAGACATGGGTATAACATTTCTTTTAGGATACAAAGCTCCAAAGGGGAACAATAAAAGATACTCAGTCCCAAAGTGCTGACAGTTCTTACTCAAAAATAAAACAAAATTTGTTGGGTAGGACTTGAACATTTCATCAACATCTAACTGAGAAATGACTTTTAAATCCTGGCATACGAGTAGTCGATTGGACTGCTTGAATTTTAAATTGCTATCTTTTTTGACTGGCCTTGACATTGCATAGTAATAGGAATTACAGGTCATTTGACTCTTTGGGGAATTACAAGTCATTCTTCAAACTACCTTTTTTGAAGCCAATCATTGGCAATGCCTGACTTTTGAGGAAAGACAAATATTACCTTCACAGCTGCTGCAGCTCCACATGCTCCACATGGGTAGGATTTGGGTTATGTGTCTGCTTGGAGAGGAGCTAAGGTGCTTTCCCTGACGTGTGTTGACAAAGCAAGCATACTGCCTACACTGTACACTGCAGGTCAATAAACATAGCACATTTTTAAAAAACGCTTTCATTCACACTTCACGTAAGACTGAGAAACATTTGTCATCTTCTCAGAGAATAAAAATGCCTGAGTGTGGTGAGGGTGGGGGAAGGCAGAGATGAAGAAAGGGGAGAGGCCCTGACCCTAAGCTCCAGAAAAGGTATGTGACAAAACAGTATTTGTTTATACAAAGGTAAATTTTTTATTATATAAAAAATAGATGAATGTTTATTCTAGCATCATAAACATATGAATGTGTATAGTCTGTAGCGTGCATCTAATGCTTCATCTGTAGAACTTCCCTATTCTATCAACCTAGCAATGCTTTCAAAGAAAAAAAAATGTGGTTGGTTTAATAAGACATATTCCTAGTGAACCCATAGTGAACCACAGGGGCTCCTAATAATCATCAGACTCTTCTAAATGCTTCCAAATCTTCAGTTTAATGATGTTTTATAATGTTGCTAGAAATTATCTTGTTTGCTGATCTATAATTCCTATTAGTCATCTTTTTCTCCCTTTTGAAATATCAAGGCACCTTTTGCCATATCTTATTATTTGGATACCTTATCTTCATGATTGCTTAAAAAAAGCAAAAGCATGATTGCTTAAAAAAAAAAAAAAAAAAAAAAACATCTACTGGTTTTGCATTTATTAATCTCTAAATATCAGATCTAAATAACTCAATTACAATCAAAGGATAAGTAGAGTAAGTGAAATAATTTCTGGTTTTTAGGGAAAATTTTACCAAAAAATGTGCTTAAGAGACCAGATTATTTGTAAGTCAATCAACCTCAAGAACACTAAATAATTGGTTTTTCTTGAGAGGAATCACGTAAGTGGCAAAATAAATCATTTAAAGAGCCAGGAGAGAAGTGAGGAGCTCCACAGAGGATGCGAGAAGCATATGGCTTTCAGAGTTGCCATCTCCATATTTTACACATTACCTTAAAAAAATAAAATAAAATAAAATAATGCTCTTGATTTCACAGTCACAGACTCGAAAAATATTCAAGGAAAGTCAAACAAAGCTAACTTCATGATTTAACACACGGAAGCTAAAAGTTATACAATCAAGTGATTCATGTAGGTATCTCAGAAAACCAACCAATTTACTGGACAGAGAGGAAGTTATAAAAAGGGGCACTGTTCCCCCTCTTCAGGAGTTTGCAATTTTGAGTGTCTGATTTATACCATTCTCAGAGGACAAGTTCCCTCGCAGATCTGATGACACCCTTTCCCCATTGCAATTGCTGAAGAAGCCCTTAGAATTTTAGAATCAGATGGGACTACAGAGGCCCTCCAGTCAGGCCTTAAATACAACACAGACTTCCTTCAACTCCTGAAACAAGGTCACTCTCTACCTTATAGGGGCTGCCTACTTCTATAGACTTAGAGAGGCCTCCTGCTGTACAGCACTTGAAGGAGCCAGTTGGTCACAGTTGGTCAGGTCTAAGTGTGGATCAGAGGAAATATGCATGTGAAATTTGCATTTGCTTTATTTCATATAAGAAATATATGAGGGAAGTTGATGTAGTTCAAGCGATTGAGCTCCCGCCTACCACATGGGAGGTCCTGGGTTCAGTTCCCAGTGCCTCTTGAGGAGGATGATTGGGACAGTGAGCTGACACGGTGGGCTGGCATGGCGACCTGACACAACAAGATGATGCAACCAGAGACACAAGGAGGAAAACATAATGAGAGACACAACAAAGAAAGGAGGGAGCAGAGGTGGCTCAAGTGACTGGATGACTCCCTCCCACATGGGAGGTCCTGGGTTCAGTTTCTGGTGCCTCCTAGAAGGAAGATGAGCACACAACGAACAGACTCAGCAAGTGCAAATAACGAAGGGGTGAGGAGAAATAAATCTTAAAAAAAAAAAAAAAGAAATATATGAAATACAAGAAATGAATGAAGAACATGTTCATATAAGAAATGAACAAAGAGCAGGTCTAATGCTTTATCTGTAGAACTTCCCTATTCTATCAACCTAGTAATGCTTACAAAGAAAAAAAAATGTGGTTGGTTTAATAAGACATATTCCTAGTGAACCCACAAGGACTCCTAATAATCATCAGACTCTTCTAAATGCTTCCAAATCTTTACCTTTATAATGTTTTATAATGTTGCTAGAAATTTTCATGTTTGCTGATCTATATAATTCCTAGTATTCATCTTTTTTTCCCTTTTGAAATATCAAGGCACTTTTTCCCATATCTTGTATCTGGATACCTTATCTTCATGATTGCTTAAAAAAAAAAAACAAAAGCATTTACTGACAGTGACTTTGAGTTCATATCTACAAATTCTTTCCATCCTGATTAATCTGAACTGGATCAAGTCAGCCAGATGATCGCGTAAAGCAAAGAAAAAATTGTTATAAACTACAGCAGTAGCTATCCATACGTAAAACTTTAATGTTCATTAATAACTATACCTTCGAATGCTTAATATATAAAAATCTCTTTGAAATGTGTGTTATATTTAGAAATATGTAATTTTGAAAATCCTCCAGAACATAAATATCTCTTGCACAGATGAAGATTAAGTAATTACCAAATGAATGTCACAAAATTATGTGTTTCTTTTCCAACATTCAAGTTTTTCTTAATCGAGCTTTAAAATGCTTTTAACAGGCTCTTCTTTCCCCAACCTCAAGAACTATTCATTCACAATAAATACTTTTTATTTGTGGCTATTTTATATGACCTTATGAAAAAGCAAAAAAAGTTACTGCCTCGGAATCTATCAGAGAGTCTTTGTAAAGATATACACGTGCAGACACTTTGTGTAACATAAAATAAGATCTCTGAATTCTGCTTTATGCATCATACCCTGTCTAGTGAGTTCAAAACTTGGAGGATACTCATTCACTTCGATATCATTAGATTCTTTGTAATTTGTTCTATTGACACAATTGTTAAAGCTTTATTCCACAAAACAAGGAGGAGAAATTTAATCTAAAAATGAAAGCTTAATGCTAGAGTCTTTTGCTATGCCTGTGTAAAACAAAAACTAAACTTCAGTCAGAAGTGAAATTGGGCAATGACTGGGCATCAACGAGTAAAGGGATGTGATACATTTGATGTGCAAACCTACGAATTTCGAGGTTCAAATCATACCATGAACATTTTGAAATTTCTTCCTCTATTTAGTCGGGAATTGTGGACGTGAAACTAGGTTAAGTCCTCCATATCTACTCATATTATCTAATATGCAAATGATAGCCCTACAAAGGGTTTTAATTACTAACGTCAGGACAACATATTCAGCATAGTCTGGTTCCACTCACCAGTCCAAGAGATACTGATGTCTGGCTCCAGTAGAGAAAAAAATGAGAGGAAAATTTCAGATAAATTTTAAAACAGAAGGGCCAGTTCTAGTCAGGTCAGGCTAGAGATAATTTTTTAAAAAGGGGCAAGGGAGGGTGCGTAAGACTTCATCTCTCCACTTTTAAAACTTACACTATGGCAGACAACACAGCTACGTAAAAACACAATTACAGGGAAGCGGATGTGGCTCAAGCAGTTGGACGCCCGTCTACCACGTTGGACGTCCCAGGTTCGAGTTCCCGGTGCCTCCTAAAGAAGATGAGCAAGACAGCAAGCCGATGCGACGGGCTGGTTCAGTTCCCAGTGCCTTCTAAAGAGAAGACAAGCAGACCCAGAGAGTACACAGCGGCTGGACACAGAGAGCAGATGAGCACAAATAATGGGGGGGGGGGGTAAATAAACTAAATCTTTAAAAAATATATAATAAAATAAAAATATTAAAACTAGTCTTATTAAAAATAAAAATTTTAAAAAGGTCTCCTTGATAAGATCTTTTTTTTTTTTTAAGACTTTATTTTATTTATTTATTTATTTATTTATTTATTTATTTATTTATTTATTTATTTATTTATTCCCCCTTGCTGCTTGTGCTTGCTGTGCGTTTTTCTGTGTCTGCTTTCTGCTTGTCTCCCTTTGTTGGGTCGTCCTGCTGTGTCAGCTCACCTCCTTGCACCGAGTGGGCTGGCTTGCTTTCACCAGGAGGCCCGGGGAGTCAAACACAGGGCCTCCCATATGGTAAAAAGGAGCCCTATAGATTGAGCCACATCTGCTTCCCTTGATAAGATCTTGATAAGAACAATTCTGGTGGAGTGTTAAGGGCAAAAGTCTGACTAGAAGGGTTCAGAAAAGAATGGGAAGAGAGATGAAGAAAAAGAATACAGGCAATTGTTTTAGGTTTTAAGAGAGAGAGGGAGAGAGAAACAGGAGGACAGTAGCTCAAGGATGTGGGGTAGGAAGGAATTTTTTTAAGATTTCAAAGATAACAGTTTGCAAGCTTATGGGAATGATCCAGTAGAAATGGGAAATTTCTAAGATAAAAGAGAAGGGGAAATAGCAGGAATGCCTATTTGAATAGGAAAGAAGGAATGGTATTTGGACACAAGAAGAGGGGCTGGCCTTAGCTAGTAGCACTGACAGTTCATCCACAGAGAGAGGAGGGATGACACAGTAAGTGGGCTACTGCAGGAGGGGGGTAATATGAGGGGAAGCTTGTGGAAGTTCTCACTCTGAGTGTTTCTATTTTTCTCAATAAAACAGTAAGCAAGATACTTTTTTGGAATACATAAAATAATAAGATCCATGAAATGTGTAATATATATCAACAGGTCTTGCAAGTTTATGTAATGAGTTTAAAATCTGGATAAAAATTACATGCACCAGACTTTCATATGATTAGACTGTGATATTTTATCATCACTTCTTAATAATGTCATTTCATAGAATAAGAGGTAAAGTTTAATTTGCAATGAAAGTCTATTGCTAGAGTGTTTTGTTGTACATGTATCTGTATATGTTTAAATCTGAATTCCAGGTAAAGTTATGATGATAAGGATAAAAGAGATGGTAAAAATAAATAAATAGAATTTGAAAGACCCTTTTACTTTATATACCTATATAGAAGGTATATAACTTTGTACCTTCTTCCAAACCCTATGCCCAGCCATAAACTTTATGCAGTTGCAATCAGTGTGCCCATACAACTTGCTTCTATTCTTTGAGTTTATTATTTGTGGATTGTATATGGAAGTCCACATGTTTTCCTGCTTACAGGCAATGTAACATTCTACTACATACCATGGTTTAACTAATCATTTCCCAATCTTAAGGAACTTGGGTTACCTTCCCCACCCCAGTTTTTTTTTTTTTTTTTAATTACATATTATATTTAAAATATCTCTACACAAAGTGACTTTTTTTCATTTCCTTGGTAGTAAAAGTGAAATTTCCAGAACAAAAAATATTATCACCTTTACAAATGAACTCTAAAAGGATGGACCTTATATTATTAGCCTCTGTGTTCAAGCATTTAGTTTAATATCTACTATAGTTCAGTAATTTTTTAAAAAGCCTTGTTTAATGAATGAATAAAAGAGCAAATGAAGGAAACATGTTAAAAATGCCTGGCTATTTGCTAGAAAAAATTTCTTTTTACAATCAGAAAATCCTTACCGCATTTCTCTCGAAACAACTAGTCCTGGGTTTTTTTAATTTGCTAACTTAGTAAGTTCAATGTTCTCTTAATTTTCACTTTTAATTATTAACCACTTTTCATAGAGTTTATTTCCTAATTGTATTTTTTCTTGCGGTAAATAGTCTAATACCCTTTGAATATAAATACATTTTTTGTATAAAGAAATACACAGTATTATTTCAGTCTGTTGCTTTGCTTTTAAAACCTGAATGAAGGTCTTAAAAATTATAAAATAATAAACCATGCTCCTGACACAGGTAAAAGAAAGAAAGAAAAGAAAATCGCTCCATTCCTATACTTTTAAATCTTTAGGGACTCTTAAACCAATATAATGTTAATTGGAGTAGGAGACCTAAATTTCTTGTGTGTTATTTTTATTCATTCTTATTTCATTTTCTCAATTATTTTTAAATAATTATTCATTTTCTCCATTTTCTTATCTGATTTGTTCAATACTTGTAGGCAGTTAGAGATTATTTTATGAATCCCAAAAAGAGTAAGATTATGTTTATAAACTAATCTGTTCCTCTGGGGGTGATACCCTTTGATTGCATTAAATTTAGCTGAGGGGTCTTTTAGTAGATTACTTGATGAGATCATTCTAGGGCTTTTGATTGGACTTCATCAGTGAGGCGTGACTCAAGTTGAGTCTCTGCCCCCTTGCTGGTTCTGATATAAATGGACACACAGACAAAGGAAAAGGGGGCTGTCATGTTTGATGCTGCCATTTGAGAGAGATTTTGCCCACAGTTAAGCTGCAGAAAGAGAAGCCCCTGAAACACTCAAGGAGCTGAGGCCCAGAGAGAGAGAGAAGGGTGGGTAAAAGACAAGCCCTATGCCATGTTTGTCGACAGCTGCAGAAAGGTGGCGGCCATGGCAGAGATGGGCGGCCATCTTGCTTTGCCACGTGCCCAGACAACAGAATCAACAGTAGCTGACTTTGGTGGGAAAGCACCTCTTATGGTGTCTCTATCTGGACTTTCCACAGCCTTGGAGCTGTAAGCTTTTACCCCAAATAAATGCCCTTTATAAAAGCCAATTCAGGGAAGCGGCTGTGGCTCAATCAGTAGGGCTCCCGTTTACCATATGGGAGGCCCCGGGTTCGGTTCCCGGGGCCTCCTGGTGAAGGCAAGCCCGCCCGCACGGCGTGGTTAGCTGACCCAGCGAGCACAAGCAGCAAGGGGGGGATAAATGAATAAATAAATAAAATCTTTAAAAAAAAAAAGCCAATTCATTTCTGGTACTTTGCATTGGCACTCCCCCTTTGGCAAACTAAAACAATACTAAACTCTTACAAGTAGTTCAATCTATTTCTCAAATTTTGATTTTGTTCCATTCATCTCTCTTCTCACTTTAGTAACACAGTATCATACCATCTATATGATAATGTATTATATGTATTACAAATATAATATTAATTTGGAGTGATTACTTCCTATCTAAGAAGTTCTATCTCTCCTTACTGTTCTCCCAATACACTGATATTCTTAATTTCATTAATGTTAATAATTTTGTTAAATTCTAGAAAGTATCTTATTGAGATTTTAATCCTAGTGTATACTGACTATACGAACCTAGGAAATATTATCACTGTGACTATAATTAGCTTTCAAAATGAAGAGCTGGATATATCATAAAGTGGGGAGGGGGAATGGGTACACAGTGGTTCTTCTTAGAAACTGGGTTTAAATCTCAGCACTGCACTAACAGTTCTAATTTACCTAACCTCCCTGCACTGCCTTTAATTCATTCTTAAACTAAGGAAAATACTAACCTTCCAGGTTAATATATGAATGCTCGTAAATCACATACACACACAATTAGGCATAAAGAATGGGCTTTGTTTTAGAGTCTAACATATTTGACTTTTTATAACACCTCTAATAAGCTGCTTTTAAGTAAGCATTAGATCCCAGAAAGTAAAGATTAGAGATTTTTCACTGATAAAGAGAATATTAAACACACACACACAAAAAAAAAACTATTAAAACTCTATGTTCTTTGCAGTCTTTGATTAAAATGGACTGGATGAATTTTAACATCAGAAATCTTTTTTTTTTTTTTTCTTTAATGAACAAGTAGAAGACAGACTAGTTAACTCCTTAAAAAAATCCTACGTATTTTTTCAAACATAGGGTAGGAGTGACTATAATGCAAGATATTACCAGAATCCCCAACAGCCTAACAGGATTGCCCTCAAAAGACATGACAAAGAACTCAACCAGTTTTGGGTTTTGCTTATTTTTCGTTTTGCAGTCCCACAACCTTGACTGCTGGGCTTGCTGCTGACCGTGGGCCTTGAATGGTCTCTGAGACAGACTACACCCATGCTAGCTTACCTATAAAACCACAAATGAACACCTTATACTGAAAATGACCATCCACCAAAAAAGAATAGAGGAAAGAATTATAAACTATATAAACATCATAATATTTACAATAAAGTCATTTTCCTTTATGACTTTATTGTAAATATTAAAATTAGGTAGACAGTAGTAACTGCTTCAGATTTTACCCTAATATTAATTTATAATAATGCTTTTATTTCAAGAATCTTTTAAATCCATGGTTAGATGCTTTTGTAATTCATTTTCAGCCACTTTATAATTTTCATTCACAACCGCAGGCAACTGCTAGCCAAATACTAAATGGTTAATGTTTGGTCCCTGAATACTACACACGCAATTTTAGTTTCCAAATTTTTATATATGTTGCATGGAATGAATTCCTGACAATGAAGTCAGAAACTAGGCCAAAAAATATGATAATGGAGTTTTACATGAAAGTTTCCATTATTAAAATTACTTTTTTATTCCAAAGCTATTACTTCCATGTTTTTAATTAAAACTATTCATTCTTTGCCTCTTAAAAAGCAGATATATCTTTTCCCCTAGGAACTTAAATATTTTGTCAATAAATAGCCATATAGAATATTACAGCATAAGACAGATCTAATATCACAGCCCCAACTGGTAGTAAAAGACCCAAGGTTACATGCTAACACATGCGTTCACATTTTCACTTTCCCATTTAACCCCTCCACAGCCACTAAGAAAAACTGCTTGTACATGTCAACACTTTACATGTATCCTTCCCCTCTCTCCCTACAGGAAAAGTATCCTCTCAGATAACCTGTTTATAATCTTCTTCAAGACCCAATTCAAAACTTCAGCTGTCTTGCTGGAAAAACATGTTACATAATGTAAATTAAACACTTGAAAGACAGAGTACTATCCCACTTTTAATTTACTCAATCTGTCTTTCCAGTTTGCTCAATTTACATTATGGAATTTTTGTTCCATCTGTCACTAGTGATAATAAACATTAAAAATCTAACCATAGTTTTTATTTCCTTTCATTGTAAAAAGGTGTTAGCGTGATGATGGGGATATAAACACCTAATACTAACAGCTAACAATTTAGTGACAGCCAGGCATTTTATATACATTCACTTACTTAATTTCTACAACCACCCTAATTTCTACAACACTGCCACACGTCATGGTGACCTGTCAAAAGTTATGAAGTATGCGAATATTCTCGCTGTCCTGATTCTGTGATAATCCGGGTAGGCAAAACATTCGCGATATTAGAAATCATGCATGTGTCCCCAGACCTAGTTTTTCTCCCTAGGTCTGGTTTTTAGAATGCTGGTGATAAACCAAGCCTGACTTATTATATGACCATCTTGTATGGGAAAAGACTGTAACTCTAGGTATCTTTGGTCAACCTTAAGAGATATAGCAGGGGGTGGATGTGGCTCAAATGGTTGGGCACCCATCTTCCATATGGAGGGACCTGGGTTCAATCCCCAGGACCTCCCGGTAAAATAAAGAAAACTACAGAAGCTGTGCGGGTGCGCCATCAGGCCCTGTGAGCAGGTGAGCCCCCAGTCCCTACAAGCGGGTGCACCGTCGGGCCCCGCCGAGCCACACAGCAAGATGAGGACGTAACAAGAGAGAGACATAGGGGAGTGCCAAGACGAGACGTGCCGAAAAACCAGGAACTGAGGTGGTGTAGGCAGGAGGACACCTCTCTCCCACATCAGAGGTCCTCAGAATCGAATCCAGGTGAAGACAGGAAGAGAAGGATGAAGAGAGGGCAAGAAACAGACACAGAGAATTGCCCAACGAATGGACACAAAAACAGCAAAAATGGGTGGAGGGGGTTTAAAATGGATAGAAAGTAAATATATTTTAAAAATAAATAAATGTAAAGATTTTTTTAAAAAGGTTATGAAGTGTGTGTGAACAAACCCTGATGCTTACTATGCCAAACACCATGAAGCACTTTACAAATCTTAACTCATTTCATCCTTGGAACTACCCGATGAGGCAGGTATCATCCCCATCCTACAGAGGAGGAACATGGAAGCAGGAGAGAATAAGTAATTTGACACCCAGCTAGTAAGTAGTAAGTCTTGGTTTGATTCCAGGCACTGTGGGTCCAGAGATTTAAATTTACCCACTCTCTAGATTAATAGTGCGACAATTTTAAAAATACCCGAGACTGCTAGTATTCAACTATAGCCATGTTCTGTTGGGTACTATTTTTGTGCATTCTTTAGTTTGCTACGTAGTTACGGAGTCAAAATGCAAAAAAGTTTTGTACTAAGTGCAGTGCAAGGATAGAAATACGATTAATATCTAATCTCCTAATCCCCATGAGTTTCTGGTCTACCAGGGGAGATGACTCATGCCCCCAAAAAGATACATCACAAAGAAGAAAATAGCTAAATACTGTGAGTGAGATTCAGAAAAAGTGTGAGTGTTTAGGAGAAGCCACTGGGAAATCTTTGGTGATAAAAATAACAGGCTGGACCTGAAAGGGTAAGTAAACATCCTCCAGGCACTTCTACCATAGGATTAACAACCCTGTGCTAATGCTATGGTGGAAGGATTACTGTGTACTATGTCCCTAACCAATCTTAGACTTTTTAAGAAAAGGGCATATTTTTACCTTTCTTTCTCTAGCAGCCAACAAAGTCATCACTCATTAAATGTCTGTGAGACAAGAGGTGGAGAGAATATTATGGAAAAGTACATTGTAAGCAGAGAGAACATGCTGGACTTAAAGGGAAAGGCAGTTAATACTTTTTATTTTAGTTGCAGTATCAGAGGAAGCAGGTGCTGCCTAACTCCAAGCGACAGCATTTTCACTGTATTCGTGGGACTGCACCCTCCGTCTAGGGTGACTACACTGTGAAGGGAGCCCCCCTGGGATTGTGCAACACAACAGCCCTCATTCCGGCATCCCAGTTCATAAATGCTTTGCCAGGGGAAGAAATTTTCTAAACAGTTTTACTTTCCTAGTTATCCGTCCTTGATATATGACGTATGTGTTCTTACTTAAAAGTTTGTATTTTTAAAAAGTAACGTTCACATAAAACATTGTGGTAAAGAACAATTATGCTAGTTTTAGGGAGAAGAGACAGTGTCACATAGTGGTTGAACGTGGACAGACCGCGAAGTCAGACCTCCTGGGTATGATATCTGGCTACACTACACAGAGCTCTGTGACTGTGGGAAAGTTACTTAACGTCTCTGTGCAGAAATGTCCTCATCTTAAAACACAGATAAAACCAGTATTATCCCACTGGGTTATTATGAAGAATATTTGAATTAACATAGGCAAAATGTTTAGAAAAGTGCCTGGCACAGAGTAATCGTTCAACAAATATCAGGTATTATCATTTCCAGGGCAACTTAAGTATACTGCCAACCCACATTCTGTCACAACTAGTGACTCCCTACACTTCTCCCAATGTAGGACAAGGAGATGCTGAAATCAGCAGAAGAAGGAGCTGGTGCCACCACTCATTGCCCACCTGCTGAGCCTTTACTGTTAAACAAATGGGGCTCCTGACACATGCTGTAGACTGTACCATCCCCAACCAAGGTGATAATGTCTAATAAAAGCCATAAAAAGAAAGTGTGTAGTACTCCTAAGTTAAGTACAAAGAAGTTCCTGTAAAACTTAGTTATTTTTCCTCTTACATCCAGGATTATTAAAAATTTTGGAGTTTTCTGACTTATTTTGCTCCCAGTAGTGAAAGTTTTCTATGTAGAAGTGTTGCTGCTACTTACTCTGACAGGAAGAGGGGAGAAACAGAAAACATTAGAGACAGGAGGGATAGAGAAAGGAAGTAACTTCAATCAGAAAGAGAAGTAGTCTCATATATGCTTTCAAATAAAGATCACAGAATGCTTGCTATTCTCTGCTAGGGGTGTTCAACCAAAGCCATCAATGTGAAGTCAGGTGACTGACTGGGTTCGTATTTTGTGTTCGTTCTTTGACTTCTTACCTTGAGCTTAGAATGAAGAAGAGGAAAATATGGGTGGACGAGGAAGAGAAGTGTTTTACGTGAAGTCGCATGAACTTCATGTAAGTCATATAAACAGACATTTATCACCTCGAGGAGGCTATTGCAATACTAGGTAAATATAATTAGGTCATAACCCTCACTGTAACTCTGCAGTGTCACACCCCTAGGCCACCAGATGAAAAGGCAGGAGAGCACACAACCTGTTACCATATAAGAAACAGGAAATCAAGTGAGGCTATACTTTGGACTTCAATTTCATTCAGGTAGAAAGCGTAAAGCCAGTATAGAAATCCTGCTTCACAAGAAGACAAAACTGAGAGAAATTGGGGGGGGGGAATAAAAGAACAATATAATGTCTTTTTTTTTTTTTTTTTTTTTTTTTAACTTTAGATGATCAACTATTTGAAAATCCAAGTTGCATATCTGGCCAACTATGCTTACCTTAAATGAAATTATTTATTGATATTCATCTCGTGATTTTTTGAGCAAACAAATTTTACTTCTGCTTTGCATTAAGGACTAAGAATTCAAACTGTTATTCAGGGAAAAATGTGATTTTTTTAAAAAAGCATTATTCTAACAGGCCATACTATGTGAATTACACGCTGCAATAAGTGGCTACAAGCTCTGTACCAGTAGAGGGAGCACAGGAACAGAGACGACCAGGAGAGAAACGGAAAGAAATAGAAAATTAATTTAACAAATCCAGTGCCAAACAAATTAATGTCAATTCTCAGTAAGGGTTATGAATATGGGTGAATATCAGAATTTGGAGACTTCTGGATATCCTCTATACTAGCACTACTTCTAAAACAATGCTTATACTAAGCAATAGAGAAAATGCCAACACCAGGGAGAAAAGGCTAAAGTGTATGATTTTGGCTGATTGTGAATACACTAATAGTCATATTACGCTATGTTCTTGTAATCTGCCCTTTCTAGACAAAATTTTTACTTGTGTGCTATGCATGAGAGATACAAGTTCACAGAAAATCATCAAGTAAAGCACACCTGAGCAAATTCATAATCTTTCAATCCACTGTTACACCGAACTGTAATTTAAAACTTTGACAACAGGAACAAAATTGGTAAGCAAAGACTTAGAAATGTGCTTATTTTAGCAAGGCATACACAGTAAGATCACTCTGTAGAACTCAAGAATGTCTGGGATTCCAAATTTGCATCTTCCTACTTGAAATATGAGTTTTCAAGTTTAAAGGGATCAGGTGGTTCAGGTGGTGGTGCAGAGGCAAGGGAGAAAGTATGGCCCTAGGAGTCAGGTCAAGTAGAAGTGAAAACAAACAGAAAACAAAAGGAACCAAAGAAAACTTTGGTGAAAACTAAAAGCGAAAATAATGCCCTATTCACATCAGGTACTCAATAAATGCTCCTAATTTTTTTGCCAACTGAACCCTTAAACCAAAGCAATTACAAATAGCCCCTAATTTCTGATGCTTCTGTCTTTAATTTTTTGATTCATTTCATACAGATTAGCAGTTATACTTCTTTTTTTTTTTTTTTTTTTTTTAATAATTCAGTTATTATTCTCCAACCCCCCCCACACTTGCTGTCTGTGTTCATTTGCTGGGTGATCTTCTGTGTCTGTTTCTTGCCTTCTCTTCTCATTTTTCTCCTCCAGGCTTCACCGGGATTCAATCCTTAGGGACCTGTGATGTGGGGAGAGGCTCCTGTCACTTGTGCCACTTCAGTTCCTGGTTTCTGGCACGTCTCGCCTTGACTCTCCCCTGCGTCTCTCTTTTGTTGCATCATCATGCTACTGCATGGTGCGCTGCGCAGGTCTAGCTGGCCACACTGGCCCGGCTCGCCTGCTCGCCTTTTTACCAGGAGGTCCCGGGTATCAAACCCGGGTCCTCCCATATGGTAGATGGAAGCCCAATCACTTGAGCCACATCCCCTTCCCAGTTATACTTCTTGATACCTTCATATTCTCCAAAGGTTTCCTGCTCTTGCTATTGCAATGGTTTCCAGTCAGATGTCATGCTTTTACCCATCTTGTGTAACCATCTCCACTAAGGATCCCTAACATTACAGAATTGATGAAGGCAAAGTTTAAGGGAAAAGGTAACAAGAGTTTATAAGAAGAATGAGAAAAGCAAAAAAATAAAAGGACCTGTTTCAAAGGATTTTTAATCTAATCACATCATTTTCAGTTAAAAACCTACTACAGCCTCTCCCTGAACAGACAAGACCAAATAAACTCTCTTCACCCATCTAAATATCAAACCTAAATTTAAAAAAATAATAAAAAATAAAAATTTCCAGTCTTAATACTTCTAGGAAAGATGGCAGAGTAGGGAGCTCTAGGTCTCAGTCCTTCCACCAAAACAACTACTAAACAGGCAGGAACTGTCTGTTGAAACAACTATTTTGAAACTCTAGAGGCCAGAAGAACACAGTACAGCATCCAGGGAAGAGCTGGAAGAAGGGGCTGATAACTTACAGTAAAGAACTGTAAATTACTTTGTCCATGGGCAGCTACCGGCACCCATCCCCCACTCTGCGGCAGGCCACCACAGGGTCCAGTCCCTGGCTAGCAGTTGGTGACAGAAAGGGATATAAAAATCCTCTACCGCCCCAGAACATAGGTGAACACAGTCGATGACTAAACACAGCTTTCAATTAGTGAATTCAGATCCCTGGGTCCCAGCTCTGAAGATAGCTATTGTTTCAGCCTCACCCCAAACAAATGTGGCAGGAGCCACTGTTTCAACGCTCCCTGGATAGGGGTGGAGGCGGTGGAGATTTAAAGATGCAAGGCTTCCTCAGGGCTGCAGAGGAAAGTTAACCTAAGGACTGCAACTGCTGGGCAGGCGAGGAAAGCTCAGCTTTGGGGAGTCATCAGAGAAGATTTTAGCACCATTCCTGATCTCCTCCAGAGGGCATTTTGGAACCAGTCTGCACCCCCTCCATGGGATCCTGGCCCTGTTTTGGCTGGGAGAAAACAAATTGGGAAAGTCTTCCCAACAGTGACCCTTCTCCCAGAATGAGCCCTCCAGGCACAAGCAGAGTAAGAAAACAAAAGAAGTATAAAAACTGTAGAGGTGGACAGTCTGGGACAAAGGCCTGCTGGCTTCAGATACCTGGGAGAGGAAGGTTTGTCCCCTGGGAAAGAGAAGGGACAACCAAACTCCTGTGAACAGGGGAACCTCAAGAAACTCTCTGTCTTATCACCAACTGGTTATAAAACCAAGAAACAGATGTCTGAAGGAGTAAATCCCAGAGTTAACATTTTAAAGTATAAAAATGTATAGTGTGCAACAAAAAAGCACAAGACAAAGAAACAGGAAATTTTAGCCCATCCAAAGGAAGAGGATAAAAATACAGAAAACACCAATGAAGACAAGAATGTGAATATACCAAACAAATCCTGAAAAAAAAAAGATCTTAAAATGCTTAAGGAAATGGAGGAAAGTATTTAGAAAACAAACTACAGAATATCAGGAAAACAATGAATGAACAAAATGAGAGTCTAAATAAAGAGATAGAAATTTTTAAAAGGAAACAAACAGAACTGCCTAAGTTGAAGACCACAATAATTAAAATGAAAAATGCCCAGGATGTTTCAACAGCAGATTGGAGCTGGCAGAAGAAACAATCAGTGAACTTGAAGACAAGACATTTGAAATGAGTCAGGCTGAGGAAAAGAAATATTAAAAGTGAAAACAGCTTAAGACAGTTATGGGATTCCATGAAGCACACCAATATACACATTATGGGAGTCCTAGAAAGAGAAGAAAGAAAGGAAGGGGCAGAAGGAATAGTCAAGGAAATAATGACAGAGACATTCCCAAACTTAGAAAAATACGTGAATATGAACACCCAAGAAGCCCAGAGAACACCAAACAGAATAAACATGAAGAAAAAATACTCCACGTCACTTACTGATTATACTATCAAATGCAAAGGACAAGGAGAGGGTTTTGAAAGCTGCAAGAGAAAAGCAAAATGTTATATACATGGGAGTCTCAATAAGATTTAGTGCCAATTTCTCATCAGAAACCATGGAGGCAAAAAGGCAGCATGTTGAAATACATTTAGAGTGCTGAAGGAAAACACCTGCCAGCCAAGAATTTTATACCTGGGGAGATTCTTTCAAATATGAGAGATTAAGACATTCTCAGATAAACAAAAGCTGAGGGAGTACATCAATGCTAGGCCTGTTCTACAAGTAATGCTAAAGGGAGTTGTTCAGACTGAAAGGAAAGGACACTAGGATAGTGGTTCAAAGCAACATAAAGACCTAGGATAAAGATAATCATTTGGTAATTATAAATGCCAACATTATTGTATTGTATTGTTTGGCATGCAACTCCACTTGTTATTTCTGACAGTTGCTAAAATGCAAATGCATAAAAAGGAATGATAAATCTGGGTTTTTGGACATACAATGTACAAAGATACAAGCAGTAAAAAAGTACAAAAAAATGGAGGAGGTACAGAGGAGTATAGGAAAAGTACATGCTGTTGAAGTTAAGTTGGTATCACACCAAATATAACTGTTATATATTTAGGATGTTAAATTTTAGCTCTATGGTAACCACAAGGAAAAGAGATGAAAAATATAACCAGATAGAAATGAAAAGCACTCAAAATGGTACAACAGAAGGGAGCAAATAAGTATAAAAGTAGGCTTTAATGGAAATGAGGTGCAAAAAAAGGAATAAGACTTAAAAAGGTTAAATAGTAAATTGACAGAAGAGAGATCTCTATAATCAGTAGTGGCTATAAATGAAAATGGATTAAACACTCTAGTCAAAGGCAGAGATTGGCAAAATGGATTTAAAAAAGTATGACCCAACTACATGCTCTCTGCAAGAGACTCACCTTAAAGTCAATGATACAAATAGGTTGACAGTGAAAGAAGGGGAAAATACATCCCATGCAAATAGTAACCAAAAGAGAGTTAGGATAGCTATGCCAATATCAGATAAAATAGACTTTAAGTCAAAAACTTTTATGAGGGACAAAGATGGTCATTATATACTGATAAAGAGGACAATTCAACAGGAAGATGTAACAATTATAAACACACAAGAACATAACAGCAGAGCCCCAGAATACATGAAGCAAATACTGACAGATCTGAAGGGGAAAATTGACGGTTGTACATTAATAGTAGGAGACTTTAACACACCACTCTCGATAATGAATAGAACATATGGTCAGAAGATTAATAAGGAAATACAGGACTTGAATGATACACTAAACCAACCTGACCTAACAGATATACAGAGCACTATACCCAACAGAAACAACATACACATTCTTCCCGAGTGCACATGGATCATTCTCCAGGATAGGCCATACTTTGGGTCAAAAAACAAGTCTAAATAAATTCAAAAATATTGCAATCATACAGTGTATACTCTGACCACAGTGTTATGAAGCCAGAAATCAGTAACAGAGGGAGACAGGGAAAATTCACAAATATGTGGAAATTAAACAACATACTCTTAAACAACCTATGTGTTAAAGAGGAAATCACAAGAAAAATTAGGAAATATCTTGAAGCGAATGAAAATGAAACTACAACATACCAAAGCTTATGTGATGCAGCAGAGGCAGTACTGAGATGGAAATCTATAGTGCTAAATGCTTAGGTTAAAAAATAAGAAAGTTCAAATCATAGAATCAACCTCAAAAGTGGCAGAACTAAAAAAAGGGCAAACTAAACCCAAAATAAGCAAAAGAAAGGAAATAACAAAGATTAGTGGAGATAAATGAAATAGAAAAAAATTTTTAAAAAGAGACAATCAACAAAACTAAATATTGTTTCTTTGAAGACATCAACAAAATTAACAAATCTTTAGCTAGACAGAAAAAGAAAAAAGAGAGAGAAGGATACAAATAACAAAAATTAAAAATGAAAACTACCCACCTGCTGAAATACGTGGATACAATGAACAATGGTACTCCAATAAATTAGATAACCTCGATGAAATGGACAAGTTCTTTTTTTTTTTTTTTTTTAAAGATTTTATTTATTTATTCATTTATCCCCCCCTTGCTGCTTGTGCTCACTGGGTCAGCTAACCACGCCGTGCGGGCGGGCTTGCCTTCACCAGGAGGCCCCGGGAACCGAACCCGGGGCCTCCCATATGGTAAACGGGAGCCCTACTGATTGAGCCACAGCCGCTTCCCTGGACAAGTTCTTAGAAACACACAAACAACCCACATTAATCAAGAAGAAAATCTGAAGATCTCAACAAACCAATTACTAATAATGCAATTGAATCAGTAATCAAAAACTTCCCAACAATGAAAAGCCCAAGACCAGATGGCTTCACAGGGGAATTCTACCAAACATCCCAAGAAAACTTAACTCCAATTCTGCATAAACTCCTCAAAACAAAACTGAAGAGGAGGGAACACACCCCAACTCATTCTACAAGGCCAACATCATCCTCATACCAAAGCCAGATAAAGATACCACAGGAAAAGAAAACTAGAAACCAATATCTCTTATGAATATAGATGCAAAACCCTCAACAAAATACTAGCAAAGCAAATACAACAGCATATTAAAAGAATTATACATCATTATCAAGTGGGGTTTATCCCTGCTATGCAAGGTTGGTTCAATATTGAAAATCAATTAATGTAATACATCACATTAACAGAATGAAGGAAAGAAACCACGTGACCATCTCAAGCAATGCAGAAACGGCATTTGGCAAAATACAGCACCCTTTCTTGATTTAAAAAAAACAAAACACGTAACACACTAAGATAAGAAGGTAAATTGCTCAACATGGGCCTATGTGAAAAGCCCACACCAGGAAGATGGCAGACTAGAAGGACATGGGACTCTCTTCTCTCCCAGAAAAACAGCTAGAAGACAGGCAGAAACAGCCTGGAAAAAAATCTTCTAGGGTTTCCAGGGGAACACTGGGCACCACCCAGAAGAGAGAGTGACAAAGGAAAATAATCACGATGGCAAAACTGTGAGTTAAAAGCAGCAGCTGCTACAGCCAGCAACCTCCCCCACACTATAGACACTTCTGAATTCTCAGGTCCCTGGGCTGGTGGCTAAGACAAAGGGGGCCCCGGGGATCTACCTCCCCAGGAAAGGGGAGAGAGAGGGACACAGCCTAAGGCTGACTCAGCCTTTGACCCACAAATTTTGTATCCTGTGGCCCAGGAGCCCTTCCAGGCTTGGTGGGGCCGCCCCATTGTCTGCCTCCAGAGCCAGTTCAGGGATAAAGAGATCTGACCCTCTCAATCTCCCCCTCTATGGACCAGAACTGGTTGTTGAGGACACAGAGAGAGTAGAATTATTTCCTTCCCGGGAAAAGGTGAATTCAGAGGTGAATTCCTCCACGCATTTTGAGAAGAATTAACATCAATCCTGTTTAAACTCTTCCAAAAAACTGAAGAAGAGGGAAAATTACCCAACACATTTTATGAAGCATCACCATAATATCAAAGCCAGATACACTACAAGAAAAAAAAATTACAGACCAATCTCTCTAATGAACATAAACATGAAAATTCTAAACAAAATATAAATAGAATCCAACAGCATACCAAAAGACTTATTCATCACGACCAAGTGGGATTTATTTCTGGTATGCAAGGCTGGTTCAACATAAGAAAATCAATTAACCTAATATAACACATTAACAAATTGAAGGGAAAAAAAATCACATGATCATCTCAACTGATACAGAAACAGCACTCAACAAAATCTAGCATCCTTTCTTAATAAAAACATTTTGAAAGATAGGTTTAGAAGGATAATTCTTCAATATGTCAAAGACCATATATGAAAAATCCTCAGCCAATATGTATTCAATGGGGAAAGCGTGAAGGCTTTCCCTCTAAGATCAGGAACAAGACAAGGATACCCACTGTCACTACTGTTATTCAAAATTGTACTAGATGTTTTAGTTAGAGCACTTAGACAAGAAAATTAATAAATAAATAAAAGGCACCCAAATAGAAAAAGAAGCAAAATCTATTTGCAGATGACATGATCCTATATTTAGAAAATTCTGAATTGTGTACAACAAAGCTACTTGAGCTAATGAACATGTTCAGTAAAGTGGCAGGATACAAGATCAACATGGAAAAATCAGTATGTTTCTGTACATTAGTAATGAGCAATCTGAGGAGGAAATCAGGGAAAAAATTCCATTTACAATAGTAACAAAAAGACTCAAAATACCTAGGAATCAATTTAACCAAAGAAGTACAGGACTTATATGCAGAAAACTACAAAACAATGCTAAAAGAAATCAACAAAGACTTAAATAAATGGAAAGAAATTTGGTGTTCACAGATTGGAAGACTAAATATTGTGAAGATGCCAATCCTACCCAAACTGATTTATAGATTCAATACAATACCAATCAAAAATCCAAGAGCCTACTTTATAGAAATAGAAAAGGCAATTAGCAAATTCATTTGGAAAGGAAAGTACACCTGAAGAGCCAAAAGCATTCTCAAAAAGAAGAGCACAAATATGGGAGGAATTTCACTGCTTGATCTTGAAACCTATGAGAGAGCTACAGTGGTCAAAACAGCATGGTAGGGAAGCGAATGTGGCTCAATCAGTAGGGCTCCCGTTTACCATATGGGAGGCCCCGGGTTCCATTCCCGGGGCCTCCTGGTGAAGGCAAGCCGGCCCACGCGGCTCGGTGAGCTGACACAGCAGGACGACCCAGCAAGGGGAGACAAGCAGACACAGAAAAACGCACAGCAAATGGACACAGCGAGCACAAGCAGCAAGGGGGGGATAAATGAATAAATAAATAAAATCTTAAAAAAAAACAAAAAAAAAAACAGCATGGTATTGGCATGAAGATAGACACATTGATCAGTGGAATAGAATTGAAAATCCAGAAATAAACCCTTCTCTCTACGGCCAACTGATTTTTGACAAACCTACCAAGTCCATGTTAACAGAATAAAACAGTCTCTTTAACAAATGGTGCTGGGAGAACTGGATAGCCATAACCAAAAGAATGAATGAGGACCTCTATCTCACTCCCTATACAAGATATCAACTCAAAATGGGTCAAAGACCAAAATGTAAAAGCCACAACCATAGAACTATTAGAAGAAAATGTAGGGGAATATCTTAAAGACTTTGTGGTAGGTGGTGGTTTCTTGGACCTTACACCCAAAGCACAAGCAACAAAATAAAAAATTGATAAATGGGACCTCCTCAAAACTAAACACTTTTGCACCTCAAAGGTCTTTATCAAAAGGGGAAAAAGGCAGCAAACTCAATGGGAGAAAATATTTGGAAATTACATAATGATAAAGGTTTAATATCCATGATATATAGGGAGAGGCTACAACTCAACAATAAAAAGACAAATGACCCGATTAAAAAATGGGCAAAAGACTTGAATAGACATTTGTCCAAAGAAGAAATACAAACAGAAAAAAAAAAAAAAAAACATGAAAAAATCAATATCACTAGCGATTAGGGAAATGCAAATCAAAACTACAATGAGATATCATTTCACACCTATTAGGATGGTCACTATTAAAAAGAGAACTACAAGTGTTAAAGAGAATATGGACAGACAGGAATGCTTATTCACTGTTGATGGGAATGTAGAATGGTACAGCCACTGTGGAGAACTGTTTGGCAGTTCCTAAGGAAGTTGAATATAGACTTGCCATGGGACCTGGCAACACCATTACTGGGTATATACCCAAAAGAAGTGAGAGCAGTGACACAAACAGACATCTCCACACCAATGTCCATAGCAGCATTATTCACGATGGCCAGAAGTCGGAAACAACCCACGTGTCCATCAACCAATGAATGGATAAACAAACTGGTGTATATACACAATGGAATATTATGCAGCTGTAAGAAGAAATGAAGTCATAAATCATATGACAACATGGATCAACCTGGAGGACATTATGTTGAGTGAAGCAAGCCAGATACAAAAGGACCAGTACTGTACGACTGTGCTACTATAAACTAAATATATTGTGTAATCTCATGGAGTTAGTAACTTGAACATGGGTCACCAGAAAATAGAATGAGGTTAGAGAATGGAAAACTGAGGTTTAACTTGTGCAGAATTGGTAAAAAAGGATGTGTAATTAATCTATGAAAATGAACAGAAAAGGTATAAGCCCAATATAATGTCTGTAACTAGGAGTACTATTATGTGGGTATGAAAGAGGTTTAAAGTGAAAACCTAAGGTCATGCATATTACTAAAAAAAAGATAAAAAATGTAACACAGATCTGTATAGCATAGTAAAATTACACGTGAAATATGAGTATGGGTAAAATTGCATATTATAAGAACTTTTTTCCTTGAAATTGAACAAATATGTTAACACTACAAGATGTTAATATCAGACAAAAAAACATTATGCTAAGTGAAAGAAACCAGACACAAGTACTACATACTCTATGATTCCATTTATATAAAATGTAAATATAAATCAATTTATAAAGATGAAGTTAAATTAGTGGTTATGTAGGGCTGGAAAAGGGCTGCTAAGGGGGGTAGAATTTTTCTTTTTGGAGTTGTAAAATTTTTTGAGGTTCAGAATGCAAAACATTGTAATTATACTAAAAGCCATTGATTATACACTTTGGATAGACAGTATGGTATATGAATATATCTCAATAAAACTGCTTAATAAATAAATAAGGAATTGTGCAAGCATAGCCAGAAATAGTAGCTATGTACAGCAGGGGAAGCATAGAGAAATTGAGGGGTAAAATATTTTCTTGTTTGTTTTTGTTTATTATTACTGAAATAATGAAAATGCTCTAATGATGATTGAGGTGATGAATGCACAACTATGTGATTGTACCAAATACCACCGATTGTACACTTTAGATGAACTGTATGCTTTATTAATATGTATCAATAAAATTGGTGGGGGGAAAAAAAAAGCCCACAGCTAACATCCTACTTAATGGTGAAAGACTGAAAGCTTTCCCTCTAAGATCAGGAGCAAGAAAAGGATGCCCACTATCACCACTGTTACTCAACAATGTACTGAAAGTTCTTGCAAGAGAATTAGACAAGAAAAAAGAAATAAAAGGCATCTAAATTAGAAAGGAAAAATTAAAACTTTGCCTATTTGCAGATAATATGATCCTATATACAGAAAATTCTGAAAAATCCACAACCAAAGCTCCTGGAGCTAGAAAATGAATTCATCAGTGACAGAGTACATAATCAACACCCAAAAACCAGTAGTGTTTCTATACCCAAGCAATGAACAATCAAAAGAATTTTTTTTAAAAATTCCATTCACAATAGCATCTAAAAGAATCAAATATCTAGGAATAAATTTAACCAAGAATATAAAGGACTTGCATAGAGCAACCTACAAAACATTGCTGAACAAAATCAAAGAAGATCTAAATAAATGGGAGGATATTCCATGTTCATGGATTGGAAGACTAAATATCATTAAGATGTCAATGCTACCCAAAGGAATTTACCAATTCAAGGCAATCCCAATCAAACTTACAGCAACCTTCTTTGTAGAAATGGAAAACCAATCATCAAATTTATATGGAAGAATAAGGGATCCTGAATAGTGAATGCCATCTTCAAAAAGAATGAAACTGGAGGACTCACAATTCCCAATCAAAAAACTTATTACAAAGCCACAGTCATCAAAACAGCATAGTACTGGCACAAGATGAGACATATAGACTAATGGAATGGAATTGAGAGCTCAGAAATAAACCCTTGCATTTATGGCCAAGTGATTTCTCACAAGGTGGCAAAGATTTCTCAAATGGTAAAGAATAGGCTCCTCAACATTCAGCAAATGGTGCTGGGAAAACTGGATGTCCATTTTCAAAAAAAAGGAAGACCCCTACCTCACACCATATATAAAAATCAACTCAAAATGGATCAAAGACCTAAATATAAGAGCTAGGACTATCAAACTCTAGAAGAAAACACAGGGAAGTATCTTCAAGACCTTGCATTAGGCAATGATTTCTTAGACTTTACACCCAAAGCACAATAAACAAAAGAAAAAATAGTTAATTGGGACCCCATCAAAATAAAAAATAATTTATTCCTCAAAGGACTTTGTCATGAAAGTATAAAGACAACCAACACAATGGGGAAAAAAATATTTGGAAACCACATATCCTACAAAGGATTAATATCCAGTATATAGAGAGATATCCTTCAAATTAACAACAAAAAGCGAAACAAACCCAATTTTAAAATGGGCAAAAGACTTGAACAGACATCTCTGCAAAGAAGATAGTCAAATGGCCAGAAAGTACATGAAAATGTGTTCAACCTCACTAGTCATCAGGAAATGACTAGTAAATTAAAACCACAATGAGATACTATTTCCATACCCATTAGTATAGCTGCTACTAAACAATGGAAAATAACAAGTGTTGGAGAGGATGCAGAGAAACTGGAACACTCATTCATTGCTGGTTGGAATGTAAAATGGTACAGCCACTATGCAAGACAGTTTGGCAGTTCCTCAGAAAGCTAAGTATAGAACTACCACATAACCTGGTAATCCCTGTTAGGTATATATCCAAAAGAACTGAAAGCAGGAGCTCAAACAGATGTTTGCACATCAGTGTTCACAGCAGGATTATTCACAATTGCCAAAAGATGGAAGCAACCCAAGTGTCCATTAACCGATGAAAAAATAAATAAAATATGGTATGCACACACAATGGAATATTATTCAGCCATAAAAAGGAATGAAGTCCTGAGATATGTGACAATATGGATGAAACTTGAAGACATCATGTTGAGTGAAATAAGCGAGACACAAAGGTCAAATACTGTATGATCTTACTGATTTGAAACAATAAGAATAAGCAAACTCGGAGTCAGAATCTAGAATCTAACTTACCAGGGGACGGGGTGGGGATAGGGAATAGGAAGTTAAGGCTTAAAATGTACAGGATTCCTATTGAGAATGATGGAAATGTTTTGGTAATGGACGGTGGTGATGGTAGCACAATAGCATGAAAGCAATTAACAGAAGTGAAATATGTATCTGAATATGATTAAAAGGGGAAATGTTAGATTATATATAAGGTAAGAGAATAAAATTTTTTTAAAAATCCATGGAACTACATTACACAGTGAACCCTAAGTTTAACCACAGACTTTAATTAATAGTCCAATTGTAAAAATGTGCTTTCAATTGTAACAAATGTTCCAAACCAATGCAAGATGTTGGTGATGGGGTGGTATATGGGAGTCCTGCATTTTATGCATGATTGCTCTGTAATCCCACTTCTCTAATAAAGAAAAAAAATGTTAAAAAAAAAAAACTATTCCAGTCTTATGACCACCCCACTGCCATTCTTCATTCACCTTATGCTTCAAATCCTGCTTTAATTTTTCTGTGCCTTCACACCTGCTGTTTACTTTATCTCTAAAGCCCCGTATGGTAATAGAAAGAGCAAAAGGACTCTGTAGTTTTTTTGTTTTGTTTTGTTTTTTAAACTCTTTGTACTAGGGATCTTGTCATTTAACCACTGTAAATTCAGTTTCCACAGAGTGATGAGAATTAAATGAGATAAACATAAGTAAAGTACTAAGGACTAGCACAGTGCCTAGTACATACTAAAGAACTAAAAATTAAGTCCCTTCCCAACACCCACACATCTGCAGAACTCCTATTCATCCTGCAAAGCCCAGTTTAAATCTCTCCCTCTCTCTGTAATACCTCCCTTTATCCTGTGTTCTATTTACTCCCCCCAAAAGAATTGTCCCCTCTTCTGTGTTTCCCCTGGCAATTTAGAGATAGCTCTATTGCATTTTAATTGCTTGATACCCTGTCTTTCAGGTTCATTAAAGAATGAATACCTCAAGGATGGGATTTTTATCTAAATACTGCCTCTGCAAACCCAACAGAATCCATAAAGGATACTTAATTAGTATTTGTTAAATAGACGCCTGAATGAATAAATTCATTAAACTATTACAACTAAAACCCTTAGATGGCCTTTCAGATATTTTGATAATGCATTTAAAAAAATAATACAGTAATTCCACTTAAAGTTAGTCCCTATTGACAATCCAATTATTTTTTAAATATTTCTGTTCACCATTCATTTTTTTCCAAAAGTGCCTATGTGTTGGGAATCCATTAGTGAACAAAATTAACAAAATCCCTGACCCCATGAGCCTTTTATTTACCACAGTAAATGTGTGGAGGAAAAAAGTTATTATTGTAAACTTGTCTGAAAAGATCAGAAGCCACATTTTTTTTGGGGGGGTGTTCTTTTTCTTATTTTTTTTTCTCTTTTAGAAGCCACATTTTTGTTATTCATCAACCATTTACTAGGTATCAAGAGGACCAGAAAAAAAGCCCTGACCATACTTAAAATTTAACTACTTAAAAGTAGCATGAAATTGACCCAAATATAGCATACTGAGCAAGCAAAACTGGTTTAGTATCCCTCAAAAACATGTGCATGTTAGGGATCCATTTCCCTGGAGCTGAAGATAATTTTTGTGATTTCAAATTACGATCCAAGCAAAGCATGCTGTTAGCACAAGTAAAATCAGGAAGCACTAACATTAGCCTTCTGGTAAAACTCCCTAAGATTCCTAGCCTTCCAAAAGAAGTGTTTTTGGCTTGTTTTTTGTTTTTGGTGGTTTTTTTGTTTTTGTTTTTGTTTTTGTTTTTTGTCTGTTTGGGGTTTTTTGTTTGTTTGTTTTAATGTGGTCTATTTCACAGCCTGTCTGTGACCTCAACACATTCTTCGTTTTATACATGAAGAGGGCATTAAGGAAACTTTGCAACAGGGCTTCTATTTTGAGGGGTATGTTTCCCAGGAAAGTGAGAGGAGCCATCCCAGGATTGAAACTCAGGTCCCAAACTGGGCTTAGCCGCTCGGCCAACCAACCACAGCAAGAGGCCATGAGACAGAGGCTCCACAGTTCCTGCCTTTCTGATCTCTCCATGTCTTGCTTTCTGCTCTAGTCACCTCGTTCCCCTAGCAGGCCCTGTGCTTCTCTTTCTTTGGGAACGAGGTCCACGCCCCATTTCTACCGTTAAAATACTACTCATGAGTCGACATTCCATTTTTCCTTCAGGAGAGCTGCTGGCTTTCCTCCAGTGGGGGTGGTCAAACCCTCTCAGAATTTTATCTCTCTTTAGCTCCACCTTACTACCCTACCCTTCCTAGAGTATCAACTCTCACTCCTCAAGGTTCTGCCCACAACATCTACAGAGGGAACTTGCACAGGAAAGGGCCTCACTTTTCCAGACAGATCAAAGAGTGAATATCATGCCCAAATACCCCACACTCCCCATAGCTAAACACTATGAAGCTCTCCACAAAACACTTTCATATCACAATTAAGGTTCAATCTTAACTGAAGAAATCCTGCTACCTAAAATTATGCTATTTCTACTTCAGGAAAAGAAACAAAAAGATGGTCTGGGTGTTCCAAGCAGAGAATGGTGAGAAAAGAATTCTGACCATTTTGACTTGAACAAGTTATTCGTTAAAGGGTCCTAAAGGCACAGGTAGTTCCAGTGCAAAGAGGTTTCATTTCAGGTAGTCTTTTGGTCATTTTGGACTGAACTGTTGGTCATCCTGGACTTCAGTTGGAGCAATTTAACATTTTACTGAAAGCCCTGTCCTGCTTCACTAGTTAACAGTAGAATGGACAAACAAAGGCCGGCAATGACAGACACTGGTTGTAAAGTGCAGTCAGCTGGGTTTTCAGCGCTAGGTCTCCACAGGTGGAGTTGTATAAATGGGGCTCACTCCTCCACAGAAGGAGAGAAACAAGAACATCAGACAACTGATGAATGAACAAATCGTCATAAACCCCAGATTTAAAGTGCTTTTACCAGGCCACAGCCACAAGGAAGAAATACTTCACCCTAAAGGAAGCCAAAACTGAATTATGAAATGAAACATTATAAAAAGCATCAGTGGCACGTCATGGAAAAATTACTAGTGAGTCTAAGTCTCAACCCCCCACTTTCCCTCAAAAGTGCTTTCTAATAATACTGAGCACTTTCGAAATAGCTTCAGCCTGCCTGGAACTTGCCACTTGTGCCTCCCCTGCTCAACGTCCAAGGAGAAAAATCAATGCAGGGGAAACCTCAATTCCGCACCCCCCCCCTTTTTTTTCATTTGAAATAAATTGCAAACATCTATCTTGTTGGGCATGTATCCACAGAGGGAGTCGCTTCTAAATGAATTTAGGAAGTGAACATGACCTTTAGTGGATAATTTGGTTCCCGATGAGAAAGTAGGAGAAGGCAAAACAAAGAGGATGAAAAGCTGAAAGGCATACAAAAACTACACGCAAATGGTGAGAAAATAATACTCCATCTAAAGTTACATGACTAGAGAAGAAATGGAAAGGGTAGCAAGGAATACTTTTACAATGTTGCACAAATCACTTGGGAGGGCGCCTAAGCCCCACATCTAAAATGTAATACGTCCAGACCCTCGACCAAGTGGGGTATTCAGAATTACCGATTCACCCTAAAAAATTATTTTACTGTAACCACGCAACTGAGTTCTGGGTTGGGGACCCTCGAGAAGGAAAGGTGCTAACAGCGAGAAACAAAGCGGGACAGGAAAGTGACCCTCGTAAGCTGGAGGAGAGGCATCCAGGTATGGCTGGATCAAGGAGAAAGGTGGTTATCTGTGAGGTCGCTGGAAAGTGCACAGAGGGGCTGCATATGCGTGGACAAACTTGTCCGTAGGCGATCGGAGACCCGGTTTAAGAGTTCGCGGAATACTAGAGTGTACAACACACCCACACACGCACGCACGAGTGGGGAGCTCAAGAGGCCAAACACCAAGTGGACTTTAGGGGCAGGAGAAGTAAAGGATACTCGGGACGTGGCACGGCCCGACGGGGTCCACGGGGGTGGCGGGGGGGCACGGGCAGCGCGGATGCTGGGGCTGCAATAACCAGAGGTAAGGGCGGTGACGCCTGGGACCCCGGGGCGCCCTTCACGGACCCCGAACTCACCGATGCCGAGCCCCACGACCAGGCGGCCGACCAGCAGCGTCTCCTTGGTGCCCGCCGCGGCCAGCACCGCGGAACCGGCGGCGAAGAGGGTACTGGCCAGCAGGATGGAGGCGCGGCGGCCGCAGCCGCCGTTGAGGGCCCCTCCGGCCAGCGCGGACACCGCGGCCGCCCCCACCGTGCCGGACACCAGCAGCTCCTGCCACAGCGCGTCCAGGCGCAGCTCCCGCTTGAGCAGCAGCATGGCCCCCGACACCACGCCGGTGTCGTAGCCGAACAGGAAGCCGCCCAGCGCCGAGAAGACGGCCGCCACGTACACGAAGGCGGGGGTCTCGTCCTGCTGAAACTGCCGCCGCGCCGCGCGCTCCAGGTCCCCCGCGCCGCCCCGCAGGCTGGCGCTCGCCTCGGCCGCCAGCAGGCTGCGCTCCCCCGCCGCGCTCGCCGCGTCCGGCTCCTGCTGCCTCCGGCGCCGTTCGCCCATCAGGCTGCCCAGGCTCCGCAGCGTGTACTCCGCATTCGCGCTCGCCTTGCGGGACATAGGGCAGGGGCCCGGGGCTGCCCGGGGGGCTCGGGCTGCGCGGGCCGGCGGTCTGGGCGGGCGGAGCAGCCCGAGGTGACAGGAGCCGGGCAGCCGCCGCCTTCCTCAGCCCCGGCCCCGGCGGCCACTCCGGGGAGAAAGTTGCTGCCCGCGAGCCGGCGCTGCGGAGTTGGAGCCTGGCGGGTCTCCCGCAGACGCGCGCCCCGCGCCTGCCGAGCTGGCGCTGCGGAGCGGGCGGCGGGCGGGGCCCGGGTCACGTGCGGCCGGGGCTGGCCCACCGGGAGGGGGCGCGGGCAGGCTCCGCCCCCCTGGGCGGGCTCCCGGCCCTACCCCGCCCCGGGCCTCCAGAGCCCACCCTCCGAATCAGGTGGCACCTCTGACCTGGGGTGCTGCAGTTAGCGCTCTGAGCCCCTGCGTGGAATTAACCCTGACTTCGGGGCTGACGTCCGGGAGCGCGCCGAGATGCGGTTTCCAAACCCGGGAGCCGCGCAAGATGTTTGCACAGTTTGGGAGCGTGGAGGGAGAGGCCCTTCCACCATCCCGACCCGCCTTCTAACAGCCTGGGCCTGGCCGGTGGCCAAGAACAAGCCAGGGGAAAAAATATCCTGGAGCAAGTCTCCTTCCTTTTACAGTGTTGTGACATTACCCGGCATGGTCTAGTTCCCTGGCATTAAATGGTTTTGTGTCGGAGCAATTCAGGACGGTGTTCTCTCATTTCTATAAACAACTTCCTCTCTCATCTTCAGTTTATGCTTATATTAAAGCCATGGTACATTTAGATTCTTTGGGAACAGAGATATCTCCCCAGGGGATCCCAAACCTCCTCCCGCGAATCCCTGATGTTTAAAAGGAATTTCACATTTATACATTTCACACTTGTATAACCAGGCAATTCGGGATGGTAGAAAGAAAGCCGAAGAATCTGATCTGTGATTCTATCTCCACTTGCTTCCCTCAGCGTGCTCACCAAACGAGAGTGTGGCTTTTCCCCTGAGAAATCTCCACTGCTGTATTTTTTACAGGAGTCATTTTACTGCACTCAAAAACACATTGGGGAAACGGATTGTAGGTCAGTGGTTGGGCACCTGCTTCTCATGTTAGAGGTCCTGGGTTCAATCCCCAGTACCTCCTTTAAAATATATATATTTACATACGGGTTTCTCCCACCCTCCGGTTTGCTTGAAACAAGCAAAATGGCATTATTCGTTCCCAATTTTTTGTTATTGAGTTGATTGCTGTGTTGAGTTTTTTCCTTTGATTTAAAGCATTTGTAAATTATTTCATACAGTCCCATTTCAGGAGAGAAAGATGACTTTGTCCCCCTGATTTGCATCCATTCTCTAGAATAAGGGCAAGAAGTAAAGCATCACATGTATCTATTCATTTTTATTCCAACGCTTATCATTTTCTTTTATTGCACTAATGTTTCTTAATCTGGGGCCTATTTTTCATGCAGTCTAAAACTTTCTTCCTTTTAGAGAACAAAATTTTGTCATCCATGTTTCAATTAAAAGTTGCATTAGAATTTGTCAAAATTATTTCCATTTGGATTCTCAGTCACGATTATCTCCATAATATAGCACATTCCTTTCCAGCAACAGGGAAAAATGAATTAATGGGCTCAGAAGGCTTAAATGTTTCGATTTATTGTGGACTTTAAAGCAAAGTTCTGCCATTGCTCCCAAGGATGAAACAGAAGGAAACTCTAGCTCTGAAGCAATGAACTCTTCAATATTCAAGCCTCAGAAAAGATTCTGGGGAGAGAGCGCTTGCTTTCGAGTCTACTATAGTAAAACCGCGCCGCCTGGTGGTGATGCGATTCTCATGCCTTCGCAAGAGAATGATTTCCAGCGAGAAGCAGCTAGTACCATGTCAGTACTCTCTTGCTGAGATGAAACAAGTTTGCTGATGTAGTGAACACCTTAGCTGCTGAGCAACCATTGTTGGAAATTTAGCCTTTGTGTCACAGAACACTAAATACTCAAAATGGTTCTGTGCCCTATCATCAGGGCATTTACATAACTACAGTGAGGATACGTCTGAAAAAAAAAATTAGACTTGAGAAAAAGGCATCAGAGTTAAACAGTGGTCTTCTCCACCCAAGTTCAATTCAGCACCAGAATGTGAATATGAATGGAGTTCCCTGACGCCTGTCTCAAATGCAGTCTATGGGAAGATGGAAAACCCATGGGATGGGAGTCAAAAGACTGAGTTACATAGTAGACTGAATTATGTTGATTAGTTTCCACAGGTTCTTTTTTCTTTCTTTTTTTTTTTTTTTTTTTTTTTTTTTTTTTTTTCTTTTTTTTCTTTTCTTTTTTTTTTTTTACCAGGAGGTCCCGGGGATTGAACCCAGGTCCCTCCATATGGGAGACAGACACCCAACCATTTGAGCCACATCCACCCCCTCCACAGGTTCTTACTCTCAATACATTCCTCTGAGTGTGGACCCATTATAGATTAGGATCTCTTGTCAATGTTATTTTATAGTAAGGTGTGGCCTAACTGAAGGAGGTTGGGTCTTAATACGGATCACTGGAGTCTTTTATAAGCAGAAGAAATTCAGATGTGATGAGAGAAAGCCAAGGGAAAGAGCCTGAAGCCAGAAATCAACGGAAGCCAGAAGAGAAAAGAGAGGACATCACCGTGAAACCGTGAGGCAGAGATGTAAGTTGAGTATCACCAAGGATTGCCAATAACCAGAACCAGAATGTTACAGCCATTGGGACAAAAACATTGCCTTGCTGATGCCTTGATTTTGGACTTCTCCCAGCCTCAGAACTGTGGGCCAATAAATTCCCATTGTGTGGTATTTGCCTTAGCAGCTCTGGAAAAGTAAGACAAGTCCACCTCCACCATTGATTTGCTGTACAACTTTAGACAAATCACTGGATTAGTCTGTGCCTTGTTTTTCTTATTTGCAGGGCAGATAATGACACAGTAACTACTCCTTGACTAGGGTAAGTATAAAAAGTATTTTTAAAAATAGTTAATTGCTATTTCAGGGTAATTATAATTATAAGCATAATTATTGTTTGGCAAGGTGTATTCTTAAGCCCCAGTTTTATTTCTCCCCCTCCCTCCCTTCCCCTTCCCCTGTTATTTGCACTTGCTGTCTGCTCTCTGTGTCTGCTCATCTTCCTTTTTTTTTAAGGAGACACCGGAAACCAAACCCAGGACCTCCCATGTGGGGGGAAGGCGCCCAGTTGTTTGAGCCACTTCTGCTTTCTGCTTGCTGTGTCTTTCGTTGTGTCTTCTTGCGGCATTTCATTGCATCATTTCATTGTGTCAGCTCACCACGTCAGCTCGCTGTCTTGCTTGTCTTCTTTAGGAGGCACCAGGAACTGAACCCGGGACCTCCCATGTGGTAGGCGGGCACCCAACTGCTTGAGCCACATCTGCTCCTCCCTCTATATCCATTTCCACTAATGTCTGAGTGGAAAGAATAAGGGCCTCTTTTCTTGAAGCTCCAGCAAACTTCTTATTGTAACTAATTGACTCTGTCAATTATGTGCCCATCCCTGACCCAATTACTGTGGCCAGGAGAATGGGTTTAGCCCATCAGTACCCACATTTTGAGATATGAGTGGGGCCAAATCATACAGGCTGAAATTATGGGGTGTGTTCCTGTCATAACTCTCAAAATGTTTTGTGTGTTGCCTTGGAACCCATCTTACTTTGGTTAAGCCATTTGCCTCAACACTGACCTTTGACCTAGTTAATCAGCAGCCCTGGAAAATTCCCCCAGAGTCCAAACCCCTATCTGTGACCACCACCCACACCACCCAACTCCATGGCTGGTCCCAAATGATAAGCTAACCATCCCCTCCACCTTCAGGCCCCTGGCCCTTTCCTTTTTCATGTGTTTGCTTTAAATTAACCAGCCCTGGATGGCCCATGGAAAATCGACTGACCTCTACCCCTGGATCACAACAAAGGCACAACCCATGGATCCTCCCCTCTTACCTGTCTTACCCCACCCCTCCCCCGGCAGTGTGTTCCCTGCTGGTTGAGCCACCCAAGCCCAGGGCAGTTCCAGTCCACCGGTCATGGCACCACCCCCCTCCCCGCCTCTGAGACCTGAGATTAACAAACTATCTTTTTTTCTCATGCATTCTGGTCTTGCATCTGACCTCTACCCACACCCAAATTTAAAATACAGCTTAATTCATTCAAAACAGTCCCCATAGGAGATCTGGGTTCTGTTTTGCCAAAAGACAAGTAAAGAAATACTAGGCAATAAAACCAACAGATGTGAATTACTGCAAGTAACTATAAAATAAAATGGCATAAAAGCCAATTAAAATATTTCAAAAGGGAGAATCAAATACATTGCGTAGAGATCAAAGAGAATATGTTGAGGGAAGCGGCTGTGGCTCAATCAGTAGGGCTCCCGTTTACCATATGGGAGGCCCCGGGTTTGGTTCCCAGGGCCTCCTGGTGAAGGCAAGCCCGCCTGGACGGCGTGGTTAGCTGACTCAGCGAGCACAAGCAGCAAGGGGGGGATAAATGAATAAATAAATAAATAAAAACTTAAAAAAAAAAAAAAAAAAAAGAGAATATGTTGAGTGAAGCAAGCCAGACACAAAAGGACAAATACTGTATGAATGTGTTACTGTGAACCAAATATATTGTTTAACATATCGTTCGATTCAAAAAAAAATTTTATATGTATCCCGTACATTTATTTGAGAAATGTATATATTTATTCATCTGTTTTTAGATTTTAATTGTTTATATTTTCAATTATTAAATGTGCAAAATAAACTAAAAAGAAAAAAGAAAAAAAAAAGAGAATGAAAACTCATATGAAATCACTGAATCTGACTCTAAGAAAGTCCACGGTGACTGCTGAGAATGTTGTTTTGATGGTATTATGTTCTGGAAGGCCAGCAATGCCAGAATCCTGCCCTATTAGTCAATTTTCCTTTCTGTACATGTAATAGATAACAGCAGCATTGGAATAAAAATATTATATTATTAGTAGGTACAAAGGTAAAGTGTGGTTTCCATGGCTTAATAATGAGATATAAGAAGTGCTTAGTACTTCCCCTACCCCCCACCCCAAATCTTGCCTTTCTTTGACTTGCTGTAAGTAGGAGGAAGAAAAAGAGGGAAGGAGGGAGGTAGGAAGAGGGGTAAATAAGAAAGGATGGACAGCATACTCAAGGGACATTGCCTTATCTAGATATGTTTACCATGGGGAGGCAGAAGCAGGAAGTAAAAGAAAAGCATGAAGCAAGGATAACATTTTAACTCACAGTAACCCTTCCTACTAATATCCATGACTCAACCAGGAGCAGAACCTCTGATATATCAAAATATCAGCTTTCCCTCCTTTGGATAGGAAGGGCTGCAATTCCTCTTCCTTCTCAAAGACTTTTAAGACAGTAATTTCAATTAACAGGGAAGTTAGTAGAAAGAGCAAGTGTAGGCTACTTGTTCTAGAATTCTCTTGGTAAATGAAACAAAGGATAGAATAGCTTAAGGAGTTGTCAGAATCAAAAGAAAGTGCGGTTTGGGGGAGGGAGGTTTAGGTGTGACTTGAATTTATTCATATGCTGAAGAGAAAAGAGGAAATTGATGATCCAAGAGCCTGAATGATTGATGGAACAAATTCCCAAAGAAGGCTGGGAGGATTAGATCAAGATAACAAGGGGAGAGGCTAAACTAGCTATAGGAAGGAAGAAGGATACTTCTTCCTTTGAGGAAAAAAAAAATTGCAGGCAAACAGGAAAGAAGCTGATGATAGTAACAAGAATGGGGAGAAGATGCTGTCAAATGGATACTGGTAGGGGAGAGAATGAGCCTTGGTGTCACAAAGACCCAAATTCACATCTCCACCCTGCCACTCACTTGACACATGACCTTGAATGACTTACTTATTCTTTCTGAACTTCAGTTTTCTCTTCTGTAAGAGGGAGATAATACTGTATCACTTTAGATGATTTCAATTCCGAGTAACAGAAAACTCACAGGCAAACAGTCTTGGACACTATAGAAATATAGATGTTCAGATGTTGGACAGCATCAAGAAAAGTATGATCAATTGCATACAAAAGTCATCAAGAACCTACGTTCTGTCCTTTTCTCCATGCTGCTAAACTTAGTGTATTGGTTTTGCCCTCCTGGCTGGCTTCCTTTGGCTCCATTATTTCCAGGTGTCATATTTTTGCAAAATAAACAGAAAAGCATAATATCTAGTCCCTATCTTCAAATATAATATAGTCCAGGTAAAAAAAGACCCAAGAAACCATCTACAATAGTACCTAATAATACAAAGTATAGCATACCAAATTGTTAACAGAGACAAAAATTACAGTGGAATTCAAATTTGGTTGCAGAGTGTCAAAATATTTCTTTTTAACCCAGTTGAGTAGTTGCAAATGAAAACAGTTTTGTTTTGTTTTTTTTTTTTAAACAACTTGGCTTGCAGTTTCAAAAACCCTTTAATTAAACAGGATCTGGTAATCTGAAACAACAGCAGTGGGAAATGTTCTCTTTTCAAAGTAGAATCCCTAATAAAACTAACAATAACTCATCTTTAATTAAGGAGTAATTAATTTGATGTGACAGTGGTTCCTCAGCCAATTTAAATCTTTTGACTATTAGTGGCAAACATTTTTCAAATGTATCTTGTAAAATGATGAGCACTATTCACTCTGTTTTAAACAATTCAATATGTTTCATTTCACATTTTTTATCTAAATTGTAAATCTCAATTATTATACTGACTCAGCCTGAAATTATAAGCAGGATAAGCATGGTAATATTATGAACCTGATTTGCCAATTGAGTTAATTTATCATGTTAAAACTAATAGCAAAATATGCAGGTTGGAATAAACAATTTATATTTTATAGTTGGTTAACGGAATTATTCAGATGAATTAGTAAATAATTGTTTTCATTAAAATATTTATACCACCCTCTTATCTCAGGAGGAACTAAAACAGTTTGTGTCTCATTGTGCATAAGTTGTTTGGTATTAATAAACACTTTCCAAACAATAGTGCTTGCACATGTGGTATACAATGACCCACTAAACTAATGTATGCCCAAAAGAATGCTATTGTAATTTCTCTCCAGACTCTGTCTCACGACTTTTACCACGCAGGTCTTAGTATATTTTTATACTTTGAATACACTAATGAACCCTTGGTAATGCTGGATTGTTTCCACATCTGATTCTCATGTGGAGACAATGAGTGTGGGACAGACAGCCTTAATGGTGGAAGTACGAGCTTTCACTACCCTCTTCCTGGAATTTTATGAATCTGGGGACTCTTAGAAAACATATATGGCTTTCAAAGGTGCCATTAGAGAGTTTCCATCTAAACTCAGCCCACAATTAAAAAGAGTGTTCCCAGAAAAATTGAAAGCAGGGACATGAACAGATATTTTTTTAAATTAAAAAATAGAAAATTTTTATTTTTTATTGTATTTGTTTATTATCTTATTTTTTAATTTTTTGGCTTTGATTTTGGCGAGGTTTTGGATCATAGAGGGGTCACAACTGTGGTAGGGGAGGATCACTGGTGCAGAGTATCAGTCATGGGGGATGTGTGGGGAGGGGTGCACCTGGGGCATGCCTCTAAGGCATATAAATATGTTCAAGTAGTCATGGGGCATTGTCTCAGTGGGTGGAGACCCACACAATAAATAACCAAAAGAATATTGAATTCCCATCTTTGGAAGTCCTGCTACATTCTTTAATAGAGTGGCAAGAATCTCCCAACTACAAGGGCAGTGCCTAGCAAAGGACGCCCTTGATATTTGATGGTTGTATTTATGAAACTTTTCTTGTGAAATTGAAACTTAGCCTACTATTATATATTGCCTAAGAAAGCCTCCTTGTTGCTCAAATGTGGCTTCTCTCTAAGCCAAACTCAGCATATAAACACACTACTTCCCTGCAGCATGGGACATGACTCCTGGGATTGAGCCACTCTGGCACCAAGGGAATATTACCAAGCACCAATTAGCGATGCATTTGGTAAAAGACCTTGACCAAATGGGGGAAATATTAAATATAAATGGGTTTTTATGACTAAGAGATTTCCAGGGGAGTCCGAAGTTCATTCCAGAGTTTACATTTATGCACATCTCAGCAGGATCTCATTGACTGTCACAGTAAACAGTGACTCAAACAGCTGGGCTCCTGAGGGCTCTAGAGACATTGAGACACTACAGGCAGGGCAGACAATCTCGGGAATTGGGCACCCTGTCAGTGGGCCTTACTTTGGAATTTATGCTCCCCAATGTAACAGAGTTAGACTCATTTATAATTTCCCTGTACATGGATCTTCTGCTCCATTTATTTGAATCTATAATTAGCACTATACTCAAATATATGTCCCAGAGACTTAAATCTTTCATCTGTTCATATGCCAGTTGAGCCCTGAATCTCAGCAGAGTTGCAGCCAACACCTACTCTCTAATTCATTGGACTTGCCCAGGACAACTAACAAAAGGATGATAATGGACAACACCCATCCCCCAAAACATAGAGTATCCACAACTGCAAGCAAGACAGTTCCATCCACCTGCCCCATGGGATCTAAGTCCCATCTCAATCAGAAAGAAAATGGGCATCACCATTTCAAAATCCTCAAGACTGAGGAATGAACAACCACAAGGGGGAAATGCAACTATGGACTAAAGTATAATTATTATTATTATAGCAATGGAAGTATTTTTATCATTGATATAAAGACAGTTCTGAGGGGAGGGAGAGGGAAGAATAGATGTAACATGGGGGCATTGTTGGGACATTAGAATTGTCCTGCATGACAATGCAGTGATGGATACATTTTGTCAAAACCTATAAAATTCTGCAGTGCAAAGTGTAAACCATAATGTAAACTATAGACCTGGTTAGTAGCAATGCTTCAATATATGTTCATCAATTTGAACAAATGTACCACACTAAGAAAGATGCTGTTAATGGTGGAAAGTGGGGGGGGGGGGGTGGGGGGGGTTATATGGAAATCCCCTATATCTTTTATGTAACATTTATGTAATCTAAAACTTCTTTTAAAAAAAAAAACAAAACTTAAAAAGTAAAAAAAAGAAAACAAAAAAAAGAGAATGTCTTTGGTAAAATGACAGTCAGGCCTGTGTGTGCCTTGTTCATGACCAAATCTCCATTTATCACAGTACTGGCACATACAAGGGGCTCAGTAAATATTTACTGAATGAACATGTGTATGAATAAACGAATTATATCAGTCTTTATAGGATCTGTCTGATTTGAGTACTTACAGCATCGCTTCTCACACCTATTGATAATATGATAAAAATTGTAACAATTTGAGGTAATATAAAGTGCCAGTTTAACTTGCTATCTGAGCCCAACCCTGTGTATAGTTCAAGCACTGGGTCAGACCTTAATTGATCAAATAAAGCAAGTTTTTCTTAAGAAATACATAGTATAAACTTTAGATGTCAATGGATATAGATCTATTTCTTAAGCATTTATTTTATGAAAATCATTTTGTTTGCACTATCTTCAAATGTTCTCATTCCCTGTGGGAAAACACAGCATGCCTTTATATAAAAATCAATTTTAATACAAATCATTATATACCAACTTATTGATAGAGACAAAAAGTCTGATCATGTTCAGAGGGAAAAAAGATCAAAGGATCTCATTTTTTAATAAAATGGTATTTCTGTTCTTCAATTGAAGACTATGACATTAAAACAGAATTGTTACAAATACAGTTATGATTATTCCTAATTGGTATCAAAATTGTTTGTAAAATGTCAACTGTCCAAACTAAAAAGTATATAATTTTGTTTTGGTTGGGTCTTACAGTCTTCTTAATTTGTACATTTATCTGGCCTGTTAGTGATCATCTCCGTTTCATGGTCAATTTTGGGGAACCTTACTTTACAAGTAGCAAGCACAACCTCTATGTATGTTATCTCCAAATTAAGAGGCTTCTTACCCAGCTATTAACCAAACATGTGATAACACTGCTTATTTCTCTGTAGTTTTGCACATTATTCTAAAGCATATCTGCCAAATAAAATAAAAATTGCATAAACCCCAAAACAAAGAGTAAGAGTAATAATTTGAAAATCTTTGAAAAGAAAATCTTGACAATTTTGGAGCTACGTGATAAGTCAAACATACTTAATCATCTTTTATTCACCTCAAACTCTATGAAGAACAAGAAAGAAGTGAATTATTTTAGCAACTTTTTTCAGTACCAAGAAAAATAAAGTTTCCAAGTGCAAAAAAGCATTCCTTAGAATTAATTTTGTTTTAAAATGTGTTTCTGAGCTGAAGAGCTAAGATAATTTCATTATTTTCTCTGAACCATTGATCTGTTATAAAACCTGTTTGGATGAACTTACAAAAATTCAGGAGATATATTGTTGCCACTGGTAAAGACAGATATTCATTAGGGAGTGATTTGGAAAGAAAATATCACTGCACTGACAAGAAAAGCAAAGTCAGTTTCTTCTGTATGAGTTTTGTTTTATAAAATTGCCATGACATTTCCATGCAGGAGCCATGGTATAATCATAGCTATTTCTCATAGACCTACAGGCTAAGTATAGAGTCAGCTTCAATTGTCATCCTGATGGATGAAAGTCACAGTATGAATGACAGGGAAAAATAAGCTAATATCTACTTATAATTTTAAAGCCCTTGCTGATATAAAAAAAATAATGCTTTAGGTTTCTATGATAGTTTAGGTTTGCAGCAAAATCACTTTGTTTATTTTTAAAACATTATGTTCTTTAAATTTTTTCTTTTTTAAAGTTATGTTCTAGTATAAACTGTTTTTTTTTGTTGTTGTTGTTTGTTTTTTTATCTCCAACTTGTAATAGACACTTACATATTTTGTGGTCTCCTTGCACATTGGATACTTCTTCTCTGTATGGGTAATTTCCTGCATTATGAGCCTCGTCTTACCAAAGTAGAAGTCAGAAGCTCGCTTTCCAACCTGCCTTGAAGTAATGGGGCATGCGTGTGACCTAGACGCAGCCAATCAAACAAGTCCACAGAAAACTTTGCTTGGGAGGAGGCTTCAATGGAATCCATTCTAATGAGGGCTACAGAGACTAGCAGACAGACATACAGCCTTAAGGAGTGGCAGCATCTCCTGGTGGAATCATACCCTGTCCAAATTTAGCCAGGAGCTGTGTGCCTTTGCCCAGCAGACACAAGCCACAGTAGCAGAAGGGTCTTCACTGCATCAGCCATTAGTATATGATTGGAAGCATAACCTCAAAGTGTGACCCTTACAGAAATCCTTTCATTTACATGACTATACATGCACACACACATATCTGTATATGCACACTTGTTTTTTGTATTGAATTCTAAGGAATGCTTTCATGCATGTGACGTCTTTTTATTTATCTATGTTGCAGGTGGATGGGGTGGTAGTGTGGTGATGGTGGTATTGGGAAGAGCTACTAAAATAATTCATTTCTCTCTTGTTCTCCATAGAGTTGGGAGTAATTTTCCAAAATCACAGATCACTAATTGATAAGCCTATTTACTTAAACTTTTAGTTTCAATATATGTATATGCATATGTATAATGTGCATATAAATGTTGAAATGAACATACAACTAAAATGGACTTTTTTGGTGTACAGTTCCATGAGTCTCAGCACATGTATAGATTTGTATAATCTCCATCAGTCACTATATAGAACAGCTCCAACAACACCCCCCCAAAAATTCTCTCATGTCATCTAATGCTTTGCAATCATGCCCTCCTCCTACCTAACCTCTGATCTTTTGCTCTCAGTCCATATAGCTTTGTCTTTCTGAGAATGTCACAGAAATGCAATCACATAGCATGTAACTTTTTGAGAACAGCTGGGCTTCTTTTGCTCAGCAAAG